>JADOBO010000003.1:0-261186 GCA_016403345.1 Corylus heterophylla
TACTAATCCTTCAGCAATGCCACCAAGTGTACGTACATATTGAAGTCATGAACAATAACTGATAGGATCGTACGTGAATGATGGATTATGGATGATTGATAGAGACGGAAAAGAGAAATTGATATTGACAATGAACTCCAACTAGGGCTAGAGACAAACCACAAGTGAATCCAATTGGGGCTGAATACAAACCATACGTCTAATTCATTTTCTACGTACTTCATTAATAAAAATGGTCTATAAATAGACTACAATTGATAACATGATAACACCTAAAAGATAATATATCAAGTATTCAAATAAAGCTAATCCTAAATAATTGAAATCCTATTTTAGCTCAACTATTAATCTCATCTAATCCTAACATTCTAATCCTAATGAGTTGGAATAACATTCCAACTCAACCTTATTTTATCCCTATCAACAACAGACGTTTTTGTTTGAAAACTTGCCTAGAATCTTCCATGAAAACTTGTAACTATTGTAAGTAATCTTTTTTTTTTCTTAAATATTTTCTATTATAATTAATCTTATTATTTCTTGTCCTTTTAATTTGTATTATCATATATACTAGCTAGCTATCTAACTTTTCAGAGGTCTTTCCATCTGACCTTCAATGAATTTACGTTAACAGAATTGTGCTCCTTGAATCATATTAGCTAGATAAATTGTTCAAGTAGTACTACTCATGTAATCCACTTTTGTTGGACTCATATTATTCACCATGCGTTTAATAATCAGAATCTCTTGTATATAATGTGGAAACGGAATTTTTCTTATGTACTGATGCATGAGAAAATACTATACATCCTCACAAGTGACAAGCCAGAATATTGTATGATAGAAAAGAGAAGAGGCTGTTAAGAAACAATAAAAAGGATGGAAGACGAGCTAATGGCAAGAGTCACCATTCTTTATGATATGAAAGATAAACATCATTTGTATGGTCTCAAGTTTGACACACACAACAACAACTATTATTAAACCAATATAACAATGCTTGTATCGGTTAGCGTATAGTCGGTAGGACTCGGGGACACTTGAACGAATGAGTCCATGCACTTCTACCCAATAAGGGACATAATTGGTCAAATAAATGCAAATGAAATTGACTTAAGGTATGAGTATTACAGCTTACATAAATGTAAAGTCCACTAAAACCATTATTATGAGACATAATATAATATATATATTCTCTAAGAGTGTAAAAGAGCGATAAGATATATCAAGGAAAACTCAAGAATAATGGTTTTACAGGAAGTACGTGATCGAAAATTCAGTACAAGTTAACACCATTGAACTTATGTATTGCCGAAGGCGTCTTTATGGAATGGGTGTGGACTTATCAATAGATGGCGGCCGACATTATTACACCTACTATATATTTGAACCTATTCAATCATCCATGCATTTAACAATCATCAAACGTTGTAACAACCAAGCTTCCAAAAGTTGAGCGATATAAACCATCATGCAATTGAAAGGAGAAAGATGTTTCAACATCTTTAGTAATGAAGCGATGCAAATGTTATGGACTTTTTGTTGTATTAATGTTCATCCAACATACACTCGATATCATTTATAATTTGAAATGTTCGCTTGATTATTCCATCTCATGCAAGCTAGGACCCGATATAATTTATCGTTTAAATGTGGAGGATAGAAATCCTTTTGATTAATGAGGATTTAATGATACATAAAGACAACATCCGATTGGCAAATTGATTTGATGATACATTTGGTGTGTAATAACCAGAACCACACTTTTATTAGTAAATATTATCGTATCCACAAGGGTTGCCATATAATTTGTTGCACAAAATAGAGGGGATGATGGCCATGCGGCGAAGCAGCCAAGCTTTTGCATAAACTCTTTAATTTCTTTTTTCGAATCTCCACCGATCGTTAAAGCGACACGCTTTCATACAAGAAAAACAAGGGTAAATTAATAATGAAAAAATGGTTCAAATGCATGTAGGGTGGGCAAATTAACCGTTACCGTTAACCGCCGCTCACCGCTTTGACCGAACCGATATAAACCGTAGCCGATATGCCGATATCCTTATCGGTTAAAAAAGTATACTGAATTCGGTCCGTCCGTTAAGATTTTCTTATCGGTTAACCGGTTTAACCGATAAGAACCGTATATCTGTTCACCAAGGGAAAACGGCGCCGCTTTAGTGTAGTTTTAAAATCCCATTTTTCGGTTTTGCCCTTTGTGGCTCTATTAGTCGAATAAGTGGAATAACTTAATAAAAATTAAGAATTGCCGAATACCCGAATTGGATTGCAAATCGCCAAATCCCTAACTCCCACTGACCGTCACCGACTCACCCACAAACCCACTCTTTCACTTTGCGCCGCTCTCCCTGCACCCAATCGGCCGGCCCCACTCCGCACTCCCAATCCAGTCCGGTGAGTCCCTCTCTCGCCTCTCGCTCTCTCGCAACTCGCAAGCCTTAGCCAAGTCTCTCACTCTCTCGGTCTCTCCCTCTCTCGCCTCTCTGCAACTCGCAACTCACAAGCCGCGTCTCTCGGACTTTCACTCTCTTGGTCGCCGCCTCTCTCGCCTCGCAGCCGAGTCTCTCGGACTCTCATCTCTCGGTCTCTCTCCTCTCGCTGACTCAAGTCCGGAACGGTGGAACGACTCGAACCCACTCAACCAGTGAACCCACGAATCCGGTGCATTGCTCACTTGCTCCGAATCTCCAATTGCCTAGCCTATTCAACCAAATCCACTCATCCTGCACTCCCAAAGTCCCAGAAGATCGAAACTCTTGATTCCTCGGTTGAGTCGCTCTCATTCATGTAACTTACAGTAAACCGTAAACTCGTAATTTTTTTTTCTTTTGTTGTTTTCTTATGTGGCGCCTCGACCCTCGAGCAAGCAACGTGTGTGAATTATTTCAGTTCACTTCCAATTTCGACTTCCCACCAAATCAAGCTCGAGCCCTTGCTTCGGTAACGAAATCGTTTATGAATTATGCTCAATAGTTTTGAAAATCTTTGGTTGTTGTTGAGATTTAGAATGGGTATTTCAGTTGTTGTGTTTTGATATTATTTCGTTGTTGATTTGTTGGCGGTTGAGAATGGGAAAACTTTTCTTGGCTAATTTTATGGCACCCACGCCACGGGTTCACCGGATAACACATTACAATTTACACATGCATCTTGAATCACGATTTGCATTTTGCACTATTAGGTGAAAAACTCGTTTATGAACACCATAAATCAGCAAATTAATTTTGCTAATTAAAACCAACCATTAGTTTGAGTTTTAGTCATAGCCCATAGGTCAAACATTGTCACATTAGCTAATTAATTTCAACTATTACTTTTACTTCAGTTCATATGGCTGCACCTCGACCTTCGACATCAACTAGTGCTTCTTGTCCCATAGGCATAGATGATAGTGAAACTTTTGATGAAGACACATTTGATGAAGAAATCTTTGATGATATTGATGAATCTGATGAGTTTGATACCCAAGGGATTAGATGTGCTGGTTCTAGGGTTTTAGGGCAGCATCTCATGGTCGACTCGTGGTCGACGATCCCCAATCCCTTGTAAAAAGATTAAGAACAAAAAGATCTTCAGTATGGGACCATTTTACTAAAGATGCAAATAGTTCTGAAGAGACTCCTATTGCAAGTTGTAACAATTGTGGGGCTCAGTATAAATGTCATGGGACAAACAATGGCACCTCTAGCATGTTGTACCATTTCAAAAAATGCCAAAAGTATAAGAGCTTAAAAGCAAAAACAGATGGCTCTCAATCTAAATTCACCTATATGACCGGACAGAGTCAGAGTGATGGTAGTATTGGTAATAACTTAATTGTTGGGAAGTATTCTGAAAAACTTATTAGGGAGACTCTTTGTGAAATGATCATTGTTGATGAATTTCCCTTTTCAAATGTGGAGAAGATGGGTGTTAAGAAAATGTTTAAGGTTCTTGAGCCTCGTTTTGAGCTTCCTTCTCGCTACACAGTGATGAAGGATTGTGTTAAGTTGTTTATGACCAAAAAAGAAATAATAAAAAAGAAGTTGATGATGGTTAGTCAAAGGGTTTGTTTGACAACTGACACTTGGACTTCGATTAAGAATATGAATTACATGGTTGTAACGGGACATTTTATTGACTCTACTTGGAAATATCAGAAAAGAATATTGGCATTTCGCCAAGTGTCGGATCACAAGGCAATAACGATTACTAAGGAAATAGAGCAATGTTTGGTGGAATGAGGGATTACTCGTGTGTTGGCGATAACACTTGACAATGCAAGTGCTAATGATAAAGCAATGAGTGAGTTTAGTAAAAGAAATATGTCCAATGATGATGTTATTTGTCGCCATGAGTTTGTTCATGTGAGGTGTTGTGCCCATGTTCTAAATTTAATTGTGAAGGAGGGTATCAAGGGTGCACATGATTCAATTGAAAGGGTCCAAAATATGGTGAAATATGTGAAGGGATCCCCCCAAAGATTAGCCCTCTTTAAGTCTTGTGTAGAAAGGAAGAATCTTGGGTGTCGGTCTTCCTTGACTCTTGATGTTTCCACTAGATGGAACTCTACTTATACCATGTTGGAGCGGCACAAAAGTATGAAAGGGCATTTAATCTTATGTTAGATGAAGATTCTAATTTTGTACATTATTTGAATGATGATTATGGAGGGAGGGATGTGTTGGGGGCTCCAAATGAAGATGATTGGAAGAAGGTTCGACACATTGTTAAATTCTTGCGTGTATTTTATGACGAAACAATTCAGATGTCGGGTTCCTTGTATTCAACTTCTAACTTGTTTTTTGGTATTCTTCAAAATGTTTATCATTGTTTGGATGAGTATTGTGAAAGTAGTGATTATTCATTGAGTACCATGGCAATGCAAATGAAAGAGAAATATGATAAGTATTGGGAAAATTTTTGTCTATTAACCCTTGTTGTTTGTTGCTTGTGTGCTTGATCCACGTTACAAGATAAATGTCTTGGAATTTTGGTTCCAAACGAATGTGGGTCTAGAAAAAGCAAAAGAAATTGTTACCAAATTAAAGAATGTCTTGAGCCAGTTATATGAGCAATATGCTAAGAATGAAAGTGGAAGTGGGGCTAGCTTGGCTAGGTTTGGAAATGAAGAGCGTAGTTGCACAAGTTCCGAAAGTGTGGGTACTAATAAGAAAGATGCTTTAGCTATTTACCATTCATTTCAAGGCCCAAAAATGTGATGATGTGTCGGACGAGATAGAGCAATATTATACGGAAGAGGTGGAGACTCCAAGTGACAACTTTGATATTTTAATGTGGTGGATGGTAAAGTTTCGATTCTCCGAGATAGCACGAGATGTCCCGCAATTCCACTTACTCTGTTTCGAGTCACCTTTAGCACCGAGGTCGATCATAGATCCTTTCGGAGTTCTTTGGCTCAAAACATGGAAGCTCTTATTTGTTGTCAAAATTGGTTGAGATCTTCTCCCAATTTTCAGTATGTTGAGTCACTCTTGCCGACATTGAAGATGAAGAAAGCTACAAGCTTGAGTCGGGTAATATTTGTTAATTTCAAATTTATTTATTATTCTAATTATTTGATTAAATTATTTTTACTAATCCTTTAAAAATTTCATTGTGGTAGAAATTTTGTCTAATTCCTCACATTTGACGCAATTAAGGCTTAATGGATGAACTTTATGGGTAATGTTTTGTTTAAAGTATTTGGTAAGTTTTTGGATCTTATTTTTTTCTTATTTGATATTTATTTCTTACTCTTTAATATTAATTACTAATAGTGATTCACTTTATTTATGTTTTGATTTGTTGGATTATTGAAGGAAGCAAATTTAAGGAATTGAAGATAATCTATGTTTGAGGTGGCTCAAGAAAATTATTGTGTAACCGTGTTGATGTTGATGTTTATCCATACTGATCACTATCTTTATGTTTTCTTGCTTTTATATTTGTGTAATGGTGTTGCCTACTTGCCCATGACTTATTTTCCTTTTGTTAAGTGACTTTAATTAGTTAATACTTTGTTTATTATTTATTAATGAATTTTATTTTAATTTGAGTTTGGGTAGGTTTGATGTTTTTTTTTTAAGTGATGGCATTTGATGGGATTTCTTTGCCTTTGGTAAAAGCATTTTTCATTAACTAGTTTTGCTAGTCTAATTAGCATTCATTATGTTAATTACTAATTAGTCCATTTGCTTTGGACAAATATATTTTATAATAAAAAAAAAAAAAAAAGTTGAAGTGGATCAATATAAAAAAGCTTCAATTTTTAGCCCAAAAAACAAATATTTGGGTCCCAACAAAAAGTATTTTGGCCCTAAAACAACTCATTTTTAATAAGTTATTTTAGCCCAACAAAAAGTATTTGGGCTCTCAAAAGTAAAAACTCATTTTTGGTTTTGGCCCAACAAAATAAATCAATATAAAGCTCTCGGTTAAATCGGTTAACCGGTTTAACGGACCGCTTAATGTAACCGCTTTAACCGAAATTATCGGTTAAAATTCTTATTGGTTTGGTATCGGTTAATAAACCGTTTAACTGAAAATTATCAGTTAATAACCGATAAGGTCCTTAACCGGACCGTTTTGACCGATACCCAAGCCTAGATGCATGCATGCAAGTGCTAGTCGCATGTAACTTTTTCCATTCAAACTAGCAACAAAAAGTCTATCAGATGAGTTAATTTGAAATATTTAGTTTTAAAACTAGTTTGATTGGAAGTTAAAGTTTAGTTGTTTACTCGGGACGTCAATTGGTGCTCAAAGGCTTGCTTAAATTTTAAAAGCGATAGTTTATATACTAAGCTTTTTTATATTTTTCCTTAAAAAATAGTTTATTTTTGTTTTTAAGAGAATATAAGAGTATATATTATTGGAATATAATATATATAAAAAGTAGTTTTTATTTTTTATTTTTTATATTTTTTTTCTAAAATAAATAAATCTAATAGCTAATGCTCCCTCTTCTTAGAGCTTCAAGGAATATCTAATAGCTAGCAAGCAATCGTGTTTATTCCTACAGTTTCTAACTGCCATAAAACGTAGGATATTATGACGATTTTTGACTGCGTAATTTCGGAAGTGCATTCCACCACTTGTGAAAATTGTCGTCTTTGGTCTGTTATGACACAAATCCGCCGAAAACAAAAGAGATAACATTATTACACCTCTTATATATTTGGACTCATTCAATCATCCATACATGCATATTTAACAATGAAAAGCTGTAACAACCAAAAGCTTGGACGACATATGCTAGCTATCATGTAATTGAAGGGAGGAAGATGTTTCGACATCTTTAGTAATGAACCGATGCAAATGTTATAGACTTTTGTTGTATTGTCCACACAACGGTCAATATCATTTACAATATGAAAGGTACTCCTTGATTATTCCATCTCATGCTTGATTATTCCATCTCATGCAAGCTATATATGACTATAATTTATCGTTTCAAACACAAGAGCCCTGTAATTTATTGTGCATGCATCATCATCAAATGCCTCTTGCATCAAATGCCTCTTGCACAGTGATGCACACGTCATGGAATTGCCAAAGGATTAATGCAATTCTTTATTGACATGTACTCTATGATAGTTTTAGTGAAGCTCATGAGCTTCACCAAAAATTATGGAGAAGAGAGTAATTGGTTTAGGAAGTGTGGAACTAGCCGTTGCAAATATTCCATACCTAGTGGACTTAGACAAGATATTCCTATAATTTCTCAATTTACCATTGAAGATTTCAACTCATGTGGATGTGTTTTAGAAAGGGTGGACCCGCTGTTGCAAACATCCCATATATAGAGGACCTAGACAAAGATGTTCCTATTGCTCAAGTGACCGTTGGAGACTTCAATGCTATAGACGTGGACCAAGAGAAGATTGCTTACCTTTTGTAACGTGAACTTTCCAATATTAATTATCTAGTTTTACCGTTAAGAGTTTTCCATATAAAAAATAAATAAATAAATAAAAAATTGTACCGTTTTATTTCTCCTAAATATATAGAAGAGTCATATGGCTAGATAGAGCAACTCATGTTTTTGAGATGCTCTTTGTCTTTCTAAATCAATTCTCTTATTTTTCTTAAGTTTTAAGGTGTTACCTTATTGAGGTGAAACTCCACCAAATGCCACACTCTCTCTCTCTCTCTCTCTCTCTCTCTAAGTCTAGAACTTGCTGGAATGCAAAAATGAAAGAATGACTAATATGGCTAAAAAGTTAAAAAACTCATCCTGCATGATTGAACGTTCGGGGTATACTTCGAACGTTCCAATGGGATGTCAAACGTTCAGTTAGGGCAAACATCCAACATTCAAGTGGGATGTCAAACGTTTGGCTAGAGTGAAATTAAACATTCCACTTTTTATTTTTATTTTTATTTTATATATTCCATATCCAAGGGGAGGGAAAATGGGGATGATGATTCGAACTAGTGACCTTCACAGCTCTGCTTCATGAGGCGTAATCTCCAACCAATTGAGCTACCTATTGGGAATACATTAAACATTCCATTGGGATTCTTGAACGTTTGGAATTCGGAAGATGGGTACAATATCAAAGTTATTTATGGGGAAATCAGTTTATTTATTTTATGAGATTACAATATTTCATGTTAATTATAAATGAGTAGCTCAATCGGTTGGAAACTATGGCTTATAAAGCGGAATTCACAAGTTTGAATCTCCTTACTCTTGTGCGGACATGTAACAAAAAAAAAAAAAAAAATCCAAGTGTTTGGCCTGTTCAACACGCCTTTCCTCTCATGTACGCGTGTGCACTGATAATAGAAACTGATGAGTTGAAGACAAAATTTCAGTTGAAAATTCATCGTTCAATTATTCAAGTGTGTAGTTTGGTCTAAATCATTTTCGACTTTAACAATCCATAGCTCATTTCATCATCCATGTATTTAACAATAAAAATATTAAAGCTTTTAAGCAGACATACATTATCATGCAGACATAAATTAGTGTACAAAATTTGATTGTAGGGAGTAATTTAATTTTTTTTTTTTGGCATATCTCAGAGACCTCTAAGTTCATTTTAATACCACAGAGAGCCAATTGTAAATCTTGTAAACTGCAGGGAGTGATTTTGCATTTTTCCCAGAAATTTACTCGGTTTGTAAGTTTTAGGCCCCACAAAAAGCCATATAGCCGAGAGGAGCCGTAGACTCAAATATCTTGGATTCAATTATGAACTAGGAGTTTTAATTTCTTAAATATTTTATATTATATTCTTAATTATTTCTTGTCATTTTGTATTATCATACCAGCTCTCCATTGGTCTTTCCATATACTTAAGCTTCAATTAATTTAACTTATTAGAATTGTTAGGATTATAGCTACTATTGTGCTCCTTGAATCATATTAGATAAATTAACGCTCATGTGATCCATTTTAGGGTTGAATACTGTCCAAAAGAATGTTGTTAGATGTACAATAACTTTTGTTACATGTTCCTTACAAACTAGCGTGATAGTCTATGTGACACTTATCACGTGATCAGCTACCAAATAATTAAATTTATCTATTAAATTTTGTTATTTAATTTGTCACCATCAAAATATTGCCACATGAGTTTGCAAGGTATGAATTGCCATAAAAGTTGTAGTACTTCTTGCATTTTCCTAATCTGTATCAATATTGTATGAAATCAAGATGTGCATAATTGTTTTAATAATTAAGTAGCTAGCTTTTTTATTATTTGACTATTTTTATACTTCATGTAATATTAAATTAATTTAGATGCTGTCATTTAATCAGTTAGAACTGATAATACAAAGAGTATTTTAAGTGATTTTTTATGCCAGACACTTAAAAGACAAAGCACTGTTATCCACCTAAAATATATCAAGTCAATCGGTGTAATAAATGAGTGTGAATAGTAATATTACTAGCTCTAATACAATACTAGCAACTTGAATGGAGAAAAATTAGAAGGTTTTTAGTTTGAAATTTGTTTTATTAGTGACGTTGATCTACTATTGGACTTATCCATGCATCATGCCTTTAATAATCAGAAGCTCCTAATTAATTACCATGCAATAGTATTTGTACGGAACATGATCTCTCAATTTCCTTTGAACTGTAAAGTATCTAATTAATTATATTATATGGGTGCGTATTTTTGTTTTTCTTTTTACTTTTTGAGAGGACAAAAATATTACTAAAATATAACTAACTGAATATTTTGCAATTCAAAAATATCCAAATTGCACTGTTGAAGGAAGGAATTAAGAGGTTTGGAAGCATTAATTGGTCACACGGGAGTTGATATCATAGACAATATTGCGTCACGGTCTAAAGACCCTACTATATATTTCGTCTCATGCACACATGGAAGCGTGACGCTAGCCACAGATTCTTAATTCCCGATCCTACAATTGCAGCGATTAATGGAGCAACCAACATTAATATTCAATCAGATAATTTACTAGCTAGTAAGCAAGTAAATTACTCCAAGACGGAAAAAAAGGGAGGGGGGTAAAAGGAAAGCCTACTAGCTACCTATATATAGGCTTGCATTCTCTTCTTGAAAACTCCAAGCAATATCTCATTCTCATAGCCGTTGAAAACTCCAAGCAATATCTCATTCTCATAGCTATTAGCCTAGAGCAAGCAGAGATGGTGGGCAGATGGTGGAGAGAATGCATTATAGCATTTATCCTCACCTTCCCTTCAATGGCTCGCACTAATACTGCTATTGCGGCTATTCCCCCGGTGCCTTGCATACCTTCCCAGGAATTCACCCGTCTTCCAGGAGCAGGTTAGCATGTTTATATCTTACCTAAATCATGCATCTATGTACAATTTGCCTTTGAAGCATATATATGAGGTTTTTTTTGTTTTTGTTTTTTTGTCACATACACGTGTCTTTGTTTTGATATGTACATGTATCATCCATATTCTCACTTGTTATGTATGTGTAATTCTAATTACTTGTAAGGTATATACGAGTCGTGATGCAAAGTTAGCTCAATCGCTCTAAAGGTCTCCGACCGAGGATGGTCGAATCACCCTAATGACTTTGGGCCAAGTAGCTCATCCCCACCCCTTCTAACTGTTTATAGTGTGGCGCAAGTGTTTTAAGAAACTTATTAGGTGTGCTAGAGTATATTTGCTATTTGTTAAATGTTGCCGTACATGTCAACATGTAATTTGAAGGTGTAAATCAAGGGTTTTATTTTACCTCATCCTTATTGAACTCAAACTCTTCCAGTTTGACTTTGTAAGTCTTCATTGATCACTTTAACTTGTAACTTGTAATTCTTATTGCTATATCAGCCGACACCAGCATCGGCAACGCCACGCGCCAGCAGCGCACCACCACGCACGCCACCTCCACCTCCATCGCCACGGCGCGGCACCATCACCGCACCGTAATTAGCGCCATCACCAGCACCAGCACCAACACCAACACCTTCACTTTCGCACCAACACTTGTTTGACACCGCACCAAAGACGCTAGCTCGGGTGAACATTCCACTTATAATATATGTCGTACTCATTCAATCGAAGCTTGCATTATCCACAATAAGGCCAATTATCATATGTGTTATAAGGCCAATAGTCGACCCACATGTATTTGTAACATAGAAGCTTGTATTGTGTACAATAAGGCCAATTATCAAATATGGTGTGTTGTAAGGCTAGTAATCATATATATATATATATATATATATATATAAAGAAGGTTGTATTACTGATAACTAACTCATAACCATTGCTTTACACGAGATTTTTCATTAGAATTTATCTGATAACTAACTAACTCATAAATATGTCATGCCTCTTTAAATAATAAAACATACTAAAGTTTATACACCAATATATTACTCAATATAGTAACACGTAATTACAATTCACACACGTAACATCGTATAGATGTATAAATTGCATAAAATTTTACTATCCCAAGGCCTTTAATTTTTGTTTAATCCATATAAATTAAAATATGTTAAAATCAAAAAAAAAAAAAAAGAGAAGAAAACTTGGATTACATGTGATTATAAAAGTATTATTGATGTTAGCAAGGATCTTTAATATTATTGATGTGAAACCTATCCATATAATTTTGAGCCATTAGAAAATATACACAACAAAATAAAAGAAAAAAAATCTTTCAATCAATGCAATCAAATAATCCTCCCAATGACTCACATCACATTTAATGCCCAATTATCTCTATGATGTTTCCAAAACCTTTAGGGAAAGTTAGGTGCTTTCCAAGCGTTTATATTCATTTTTTGCATAACAATCAAATATATTTTAATCTTCTTTGCTTTCAAAATCATAAAAAGCACTTTGAAAAAAATACCTGAAAATCGGATTAAATCTTACAAAAGAAAAAAAAACCCATAAAATGATCAAATGATCGAATTAAAACATAAGACCCTTAATTTTAGTTTGATTTATATAAATTAAAACATGTTAAAATTGTGTTCGATATGATTAATTTAAAATCAAAAGAAGTATAAAGGAAAAATATTAAGAAAAAGACATTGATTTTGATTATTAAAGCATTAATAGAAAATTAGTATGAATATCGATAAATAAATTTTTGCCTTCTTTTGCATTAAAAATAAATAAAAATTAAAAATTAAAAAAATCACTTCCAAAATATGCCTGAAAATCAAGTAAGTCATGCAAATTAAAAAAAAAAAAAAAAATCCCTTAAATCATTCAAATGAATAAAAACATACGACCCTTTATTCTAGTTTACTCCATAAATCATGTTAAAATCTATGTTCCCATATAAGTTTTTTTTTTTTTTTTTGAAGGGAAATATATTAGTCTCATTCATTGATAATCATGAGCATAAAGCTCTCTCTCTCTCTCTAAGTTTAGAACTTGCTGGAATGCAAAAATGAAAGAATGACTGATATGGCTAAAAAGTTAAAAACTCATCGGCATGATCGAATATTCGGGTATACTTCAAACATTCCAATGGGATGTCAAACGTTCGATTAGGGCAAATATCAAACATTCAAGTGGGATGCGAACGCTTAGCTAGAGCGAAATTAAACGTTCCATTTTTTATTTTTATTTTTATTTTATATGTGTCCATAATCCATATCCAAGGGGAGGGAAAATGGGGAGGATGATTCAAACTAGTGACCCCCACAGCTCTGCTTCATGAGGCGTAGTCTTTAATCGATTGAGTTACCCATTGTGAATACATTAAACATTCCATTGGGATACTTGAACGTTTGGAATTCGGAAGATGGGTACAATATCAAAGTTATTTATGGGGAAATCAGTTTATTTATTTTATGAGATTACAATATTTAATGTTAATTATAATTTGGGTGTTGGTTTATAATACACGATTTATGGAATAAATGTATATATTTATTTCGGTGCATTATAAATGAGTAGTTCAATCGGTTGGAGACTATGGCTTATAAAGCAGAAGTCACAAGTTTGAATCTCCTTACTCTTGTGCGGGCATGTAAAAAAAAAAAAAAATCCAAATCTTTGGCCTATTCAACACGCCTTTCCTCTCATGTACGCCTTTGCACTGATAATAGAAACTGGGGTGGCCCCGCCAGCCCCATGCCTTGAAAAAAAAATAGTAATTTTATCTTTAAATTTGTTAAAAAATAAATTAAAATTTAGGTTTTTTTTTTTTTTTTTTTTTAATTTTCATTTATTTATTTATTATTATTTTTAATTTTGGACCACTTAGGTGAGCAATATTTTTTTCTTAAATTTTTTAATTTTTAATTTTTAATTATTATTATTATTATTATTTGTGTATACACTTGTGATGCTTGTGTCCCACATTGGGAAAATATAAACTAAAAGAGTAATTAATATAACTAAGTAAATCTATGGTCTCCTCTGGTCTCCATTTTTGGCGGGCTTGCTTTAGATCTAGTTTCCTCAACCTTAGATATGATTATCTTCATCGGCCAATGCGTGTCTTCCTAGGGATGTCTACGATGTCGTGCTCCTCCGCTACTGCTTATAGGGATTTTGTTGTTTTTGTTTTTGTTTTTTATTTTTTATTCTTTTTCCTGGCCTTTGGGTGAGGGATGGAATTGTCTCCTGACCTTTGGGCTGATGAGGAGTAGATCGGTGTAGGGGGTTTATCTCTTATGGCTGGATTTTTATTTATTTATTTATTTATTTTTGTTGTTCTGATTTTTGGTTTTTTGGTCTTTTTTTGTTTTGTTTTGTTTTTTTTGGTATTTGAGCGACCCATGCCTTAAATCTAGTCTACTCGAGCAGATCTGTTCCTTAACTGTAATTGTTTATGGGTTGGCGGAAGCTTGAAGTCATAAATGTGTATTTGATTGTAAGATTTCTATGATTGTATTTAGGACTTTGTAATTAACCTCATAGCTTTTGGCTATGATTTCTTAGAGTTTTATGCTATGTGTTGTAAGAACTTTATGCTCTTGATTTTTATCAATGAAATTTAAAGATTTTCATTCAAAAATTATATATATTCCTAAGTGGATCTAAGCGTATTAGCTTAATTAAGCTTTTGGGCTACAAGTGTCCTAGTATATATATTTACTTACTCTTATTTGATTCATTTGATGTGTACCTCCCAACATTTTCTGTTATAATTAATCTTTTTCTTTCTTGTCATTTTAATTTGTCTTATCATACATACTAACTCTTTATTGGTCTTTCCATTTGAGCTTCAATTAATTTAAGTTCACAGAAATTTTAGGGTTGCTCCTTGAATCATGGTAGATAAATTTTCAAGTACTCAGAGACATTATCATTCAGTCAAATTGCCTCACCAAAAACTTAAGAGAGTTTTAGTTGCATTTTCTCCCATTTTTCACACACACACCGAACTCTACGACCAACCATCTCTTTTACACAGTAATTATCAGTTAGTGTGCTCTTAATGTTGTGGAGTAACATTCAACTGCATATATCTGCACTTATCAATCGATGGTCCCTCGACATTATAACACCTACTATATATTTGGACGCATTCAATCATCCATATACATGTATTTAACAATCAAAAGCTCTAACAACCAAAAGCTTGTGCATGCATACATACACATGCATTAATTGAAGGGAGGAAGATGTTTCAACATCTGTAGTAATGAAGTGATGCAAATGTTATGGACTTTTGTTGTACGTATTGACATTGTTGTCGATATCATTAAGTTATGTTGAAGCTGGTGGCTTATATTCTTTCACACATAAAGAATAATATTGAAATAGCAGTGGTTGGCTGAGTGCACGATAACAACAATTTGCAATAATAAATGTACTACACAATGAAAAATCAGAGAGAGAGAGAGTTCAAGGGCACATATATAGTTGGACTTCCCAACTGATGGCGCCCCCTCACTATTACACTTACTATGTATTTAGACTCATTCAATTTCCCACAACAATCAAAAACTCTAACAACCAAAAGCTTGGCGCTGGGACTTTTGTTGTACATGTTGTCGATATCATTAATTTACTAGATGAAAGGTACTCCTTGAGTATTCCATCTCATGCAAGCTAGGATCCGACTATATACAATTTGTCGTTTCAAAGACAACAGTCCATATCATTTATTATGCATCGTTATCAAAAGAATAATACAATAATCTTTATTGACATGTACTCTATGATAGTTTGACGTTCAATATTCCACATCTTCTACGTAATTTAATTGCAGTCGTAGGAAATCGTAGCATATATATATATATATATATATATATATATATATATATATATATATATCATCTAAAAAAAAAACATTTTAACCCTTATACTAGCTATCACTGATTTTGTACTTCTTATACCACCAAACTTTAAAAAGTGATATAGAGACCTCCCATATTACCATCGTGTGTTAAATTTAGGGGTGTCAACCGCTATAACCGTTAACCGCTTAACTGCTTAACCGTATTAACCCCTAATCGCCTAACCGCTATAACCACCTAGCGGTTATTGGGTTTACTAACCGCTAACCGCATTTTTATATAATATGTTTTTATAATTATAATTATACAAATATTTATACATATAACATAATCACTTGATCATTAAATTACAATTTTTTTAAAAAAAATAATTAAATCACAATTTGAGTATTAATATATTATCACTATAATTTATATAATTATATCACATAATCAATTGATCATTAAATCATTTGATTATATAATAACAAATTATACATATATAATATGACATAACTTATAAGTATACCAATTTATACTAATACAACAATTAAATATCTAGAGACTTATTTCCAATATATGTTATAACCTTATAAGTCTATATATGTTATAAGTCTATATAAGTCTACATATGCATATGAATAATATAAATGTATAATATCAATACTTAATCATATGATTCAATGACAATTCAAATACTTTATTCAAGACTTCAAGCGAATCATATTATTAATGTACAATGATGATATAATTCGTATAATATCAAATTAAGTAATTAATATTGGATTAAACAATGACCAATGTGTTACTTATAAACACAATTTAAGTATTAATGTATTATCATTGTAATTTTAGTAATTTATATATTATCACTATAATTGATATGATTATATCACATGATGAATTGATTATTAAATCATATGATTATATAATAATAAATAATACATATATAATATGACATAACTCATAAGTCATAAGTTTACAAGTTAATCATATGATTCATGTACAATGATAATCACAATTGATTCAATTGAATTGAACAATATATTACTTATAACTATAATTTAATTAAAGCATTATTACACTAAAAATACAAAAAAAAAAAAAAAAAAAAGCCCAAAAGCCCTAAAAGCCCTAAAGAAAGCCAAAAAAAGCCCAATTTTGAAAAAGTGAGATAGTAAGCGGTTATCTATTTCACTAACCTAACTGCTAACCGCTAGGCGAGTTAGCAGTTGCGTTAGTGAAATCTACTAACCGCCTTGACACCCTAGTTAAATTAGACAACTTTGTATTTTTCTTCTCAAAATACATTTAAATTTATTAAAAGATAACATTTAAAAAAAATTAAAAGGGTCGACTTTCCTATTAGCCATCATAATTAATTTTTTTTTTTCAAATGATTATTTTATATATCTTTTTAATTTTACTTTTTAATAACTTTATGGGTATTTTAAGAAAAAAAAAATAAAAAATGTTTTATTTGACATACGATGTAGGGCCTCGATGTCTTCATGACTTATTAAGTTTGGAGGCATATTTTACCAAAGAATAATAATATAATTAATTCCAAAGGGTAAACAATAAAGAAAATAAGAAGGGAAATGGAAAGGCTATATCGATCTACCTATGCGCTCTCTTCTCAAAGGTCCAAGAAATACCTCTCCTAGCTAAGAAGTAAGAGTAGTACAGTGCCTCCATGCCTCGCATTCCCTTCAATGGCTTCGATCGTATTCGATAGATATATTATTGGTAGAACTTCCATATTGTTTTGATTAATTCTATAGGATCGTGTATTTAATTGATTTAGACCCTGTTCTTGGAATTAAAATCGATCAACAACAAAATGAAAATACCAATAATTTGAATGCGGAAAAGTTCCTTAATTGGTATAATTTTGAGATCATTTTATTAGTGTGACATTAGTTTCCTAGCGAGTAATATTTAAATCGCCGTGCTTGTACAATTTATCTTTATTGACATATATCTATTTGTTTGAAATTCAAATACATAATTTTCATTCGTAACATATGCTATGATCCAAGAAATACTCAGATAAATAACTCCAAAAATATAAAATAAAATAATATAATACCTAATTAATGCTCCTCTTTGTTAGAGAATAGCAATGTGTTATAGTATATATGTTCATTGAGGAAATACATGTGATTTTTAATAAAAAAATGTAATTCTCAAACACATTTTAGATATATGTCAGTTTAATATAATTATTTATATATTTAAAGTACTAATACTTCTAATATTTGACTTTTCTTCTAATAGTGCCCTGTTGAGGAAGCTAAGGTTGCTCTCTCGGCAATAAAGGAAGCAACTACCATGGATTTGAATAATGTTAGAGTGGAAAGCGACTCACTGGATATAACATTTGCCCTCCCCAATACGCTAGGGCGATCATTGTGATTGGCAAATTCATTTCATAATCCAAGATAAAGCCCGATACTGGTTATCATTAAGTTATGTTGAAGTTAGTGACTCATATTCTTTCACGTATAAAGAATAATATTGAAATATCAATGATTGGCCAAGTGCATGGTAACAACAATTTACAATAAGAAATATACTCCAAAATGAAAAATTAGAGAGAGAGAGAGAGTTCAAGGGCATATAGTTGGACTTGCCAACTAATGGCGCCTCATTCTTACACCTACTATGTATTTGGACTCATTCAATCTCCCACAAAAATCAAAAACTCTAGCAACCAAAAGCTTGGGCAATGAGACTTTTGTAATTGTACGTGTTGTCGTTATAATTAATTTACTATATGAAAGGTACTCCTTAAGTATTCCATCTCATGCAAGCTAGGATCCGACTATATATAATATATCGTTTCAAACACAACAGTCCATATCATTTATTATGCATCGTTATCAAAAGAATAACACAATAATCTTTATTGAATATTGACATGTACTCTGTGATAGTTTGAAGTTCAAATATTCCACATCTTCTACGTAATTTAATTGCATTCGTAGGAAATCGGAGCATATATATATATATGTCATCTAAGAAAATGAAAACAAAAACAAAAACATTTTAACCCCTATTCTAGCTATCACTTATTTTGTACTTATTATACCACCAAACTTTAAAAAGTGACATAGAGACCTCCCATATTACCACCGCATGTTAAATTAGACAACTTTGCAATTTTTTTTCCTCAAAATTCAGTTAAAATAATACACAACATTTGGTAATTAATGATACAATTCAAAGTATAGTAATGGGACTAAATAAACATTTATGAAGAAGAATGGAATTAATGTCATATTTCAATCAAAGAGTATAAATGCGTGTCTTTTAAATTATGAAAAATTCCTCAACGCCTATTGCAATTTTTTTATTTTTTATTTTTATTTTTAACATGTCCACACAAAAGGGGAGGGGAGGGGAGGGGATTTGAACTAGTGACCTCTGCTTCATTAACGCTCATTGCAATTGAATTCCCAATGAAGCAAAACTAAGCACCGGTATTTAATAATTTTAATCTTTAATTCAAGAGATTGTGTACATAATATTGAAATTTCAAAAAAAAATCCAATAACAAATAGCACTTTAGATATAAATAATAGTATTTATGTACACGAACAATATTAACAAATTAATGTTACAAAACAAAATGCTATAACTAAATACATTTTTAGAAAAGTACAGCAAAAAGCATTAAAATTATGTTGTCATCCAAACATGATATTATTGACAACAAATATCAAATAATGAGCCTAAGAAAATATTTTGCAAATTATTTTATGCAGACAGAATATTTTCGCATGACAGGTTATTAATATTAGATTTTTAATTTGACCTAGGTTAATTTGGCACTTTTTCATGACTTAGTTGGACATATTGCTTCATTTATATTCTAATATAACGTATTATTCTAGACCTATGTTATATTCTAATATAACATTCACGCAATAATGAGCTTAAGAACAATTTTCCATTTATGAGTTTAAGGAAATATGTTTGAAATTTTTTAATTAGGACATATTATTTTGAACAGATATCAAATAGTCATAGCAAGAAACAAAATGAGGCAGTGTGAATAAGTATTAAATATATATAGGAAAAGTTCAAGCATGCAAATTGGCATTGAAAGGATCAAAAATCAGATTTGATTCCGTTTGTATAATTTTTGGTCTCTCCAAACGTTTTTCAGCGTGTATTGATTTCAATATTTTGTTTCTAGATCGTCCTCCTTGTTAGATTATATGTAATGCTATCTCACATTGGTTATGTATATACATGTCAGTATTATTAGCCTATATATATAGGCCCTTCGTACATTATTTTGTGTGATTCAATATATAACTTTATTCTCAATAGGGCATCGAGCACGATTCTGAATCACCTTCAATAATTTTTTTCTTCCACTTCCAGTTTTCTTTTTCCGGCACCACTAGTATTCTCCAGCGAATCTTTCGCTCTGTCTTTCATGGTTCTCTCTTTTCTCCTCGTCTTTTTCAGCGGATCACTATACCACTCGAAACCTTGAAGGATGACCATTTCAGTGCCATTGCACACAGTCCCATTTATAGTTATTTAATTTATCGACTCTCCATTAATCTTTGCATCCAAAGATTGCAGGTGCATTATTTCAAAGATTTTGTTTTGGGTGCGATCTAAATTCAATTCCATTAACTTTAGGGATCTTTTTATTAGGAGCTGTGATTCTTTTTATTCTTGCAGATTTTTTTTTCAATAAATTAACTTTTACTTGTCCAAAATAAAAATAGAAATAAATACATCACTTGCAACAACCATGGTGTTGTCGTTACTTTTCCTTAAATCCATCAGTCATGCATGTCATAAAGAAGCCCAAACAAGAAAATTTGGCTTTTTCTGTGGACGTGTACGTGCGGTTTAGTCGTATCGGAGTTATTGCATAAAATTTTCTCAAGACAATAAATGGATTAACAAACGCCGCCCCTAAAAAAAAAAAAAAAAATTAGATAATGAAAGATAAATTTAATTATTTAATTATTATTTTAAAAACTTAAAAACTTAAAAAACCGTACAAATGGCAACCCGAATTTACATTATTATTAATGGACTCATTATCACATGCTGGCTCATTCATGCATTATGTTTGATATCAACGTTCCTTATCATACACTATGAATCATATCATTTCTTCCAATGTCATCCAATTTCGATATCTCATCTTACATTTTCTATCCAACTTCATTCTAAGCAAACTATGAAAGAATAGGTATTGCCATGTTGTTATGCCAAAATCAATGCTCTTTCATCACTTTTTCTTTTCGCTTCCTAACCAACTATCCCCACGTCAAATATTACTTAGCATAACTACAAAGACCATAAACACCAATTCCATAAAGTTCATTAACTCTTGGAAATGTAAATTGTCAATATGTAAATATGCAAAATTATTCAATTTATTATTGGTCAAGCATATTTATTAAAGAATAAGTATTTAAAGTGTCAAAACAATCTTGATTGAGAAACATGTTGGATAACTCTTGAATTTATTCTTGTGTAAACTTTATTATAGATGTATGTTTTCTTTTAAATTGGATTAAAAATCTTTTTTTTTGTGAGAGCTTTATAAGGAAATGTTCATTGTAGATTTTATCAATTCAATTGGAGAATTTTGGATTAAAATGGGCTTTTTGTATGAGGTAGTTGTAAAGGGATTAAGGGCTTGGGTTTAGGATTATTAGAGCTTACTTGTATATTGTAAGTAAATTTCTTAAAAGAAGGAGAGGGCATTGGACGTAGAATTAGCCGTGTAAGTTTTATCTGTGTGTTAGTGTTTTTCTCGATATTCTTCAAATTTTGTAAGGGCAGTGAATATTGTTGAATTTTCAATTCAATTGTTCAAAGCTTTTTGTTAATTGGTATGATTTCCTTAAGTTTGAAAGTTGGTGAAAGGTTGTGGAGAATAATGGTTTGCAACACAGTAACCAAAATTCTGGCTAACAAGGTGAATAGTTCCTTAGTTTATTTTATGACCTTTGACTTTAATACTATGTTTAATTACCATTTGTCCTAAAAATTTAAACTAATATAAAAAGTAAATTTAATTACTTAATTATTATTTTAATAATAATTTATTAATTAGGACCTTTAGCGCATGGCCATTTCATATAGATCATAAGTCTTTGCAGTCAAACAGTGGCACCCAAATTTGTCATCACGCAAAGCAGAACTACAGGAGATTCCACAATGGATTAATTAATTTTAATGGGGTTCCTAGAGAGTATTGGGCACTTGACGACTCTTTCACCTTGACATAACAAAAGCCCAAAAATTGTTACGCTCTACATATATATTGAAGTCATGAACCACAGTCCACAGACCTAGCTCTTGGTTTGAAAAGTTGCCCAGATTCTTCCCACGAGAACTTGCAAGTGATCTCGTTTACGTTTCTTAAATATTTTCTATTATAATCTTATTCTTTCTTGTAATTTTAATTTGTATCATCGTACGTACTAGCTCCTCATTAATTGTCTTTCCATCCGACCTTCAACTAATTTAACTTAATAGAATTGTCAGGTTTACAGCCTTGTGCTCCTTTGAATCATATTAGATAAATGAGTTAATAACTTTTTAGTATCTAGGTTTTCACTTTTTATTTTTTTCTACTTAGGTTTTAACTGTATCACGGATGATACCGACTTATAGGTAAATTAATACCGTTTAGTATTCCCGCCACAATTTTGCCAACCAAACTAACGGACTGACGATGTTATAATAAAAACATGTTACATGTCCTAACAAAAAAAAAAACTCATCAAACTAATTAAAATAATTAAAAATCAAAATTAAAAAAAAATTAAAAAAAAAAAAAAAAAAAGAAGACAAATATCGGTGGCCTCACACCTTATTTGGTCATTAAGGGTGGCTAAGCCATCCCTGTAACGAATTAGGTGGCCAAAATTAGTTCGGTTGATGGAATGTAATAAAGGTATTAAATTAGTCTTTACTATAAGTGAGGTACCATCTGTGATATGATTTGAAACCTAGGTAGATGAGAAAAAAAAAAAAAAACCTAAATCTGAAAGGGTTATTAACGCTAGATAAATTGTCAAATCTGCTCATTCAATCCACTTTTCTTGCAACTCAATCATTCATAATCGAAGCTCTCGCAAATACATTATAACGATTTAAGTGCCTCACTAATGCAGCTGACTAGGTGGGAAACAAATAAACAGAGCAAGAAGAAAGATAAATAATTCTTAGATCTTGAGCCATTCAAAGATTTGAGAATTCTTCTCAAAACTATAGAGTCTATCTAGGGTTTCAAGAAAAATATGAAGAAAACTCACCCATGAGGATTCTTACTAGAAAAGCGATAAAAGATATAAACTGACTTTCTAGAGGCTATAAGCATGTATATATAGCTCCAAGACTCTTAAACCTAATTAAACACGAAATATAGACTTCAAAACTCTAATCCTAATATAATAATGAAATAAAGTCGGTTTAAGCCAATAAAATGTGAAAAATAACATAACATCTCCCGTGTGTACGACGGACGTCTCCTATGCGCTCGATCGATGCGATCGCGCAGATCTGAACACGATGTCGGACCTTACGGACGGTTCTCGCTATAGTGCAGTGCGGATCGCGTCACCATCTTTTGGGGTGTCTTCACACTACTATCTGTGGTCTTCCTTATATACTCCTAAGCATTTAGGTCTACATTATCCTCCTAGGTTGGACAAAATTTGCTCTCAATCGCATCCTCTTCCGCGAGTCTTCCGTGCGGCACTAGATGCTTGACATTGAAAACATCAAATGTCTTGATGTTGTTGGGCAATTTCAACGATAAGCATTGGGGTTGATTTTCTTCACAATTTCCACTGTCCAATCTTTCGAGCCGCTAGCTTGTTGTACTCTCCAATAGGAAACTATCCTTGGTTAGGATTGCCAACACAAAGTCACCCTCTTCAAACTCTACTACACGTGCTTCTTGTCGCATTTGCCTTGTACTTTGCCGTTGGCTCTTGGAGATTCTTGATAATCAACTTGTGGCCTTCTTGTATCTAGACAATAAGATCTTCGGCTTTTGTGTGCGTCCCTTTCAAATTAGGGAGATGTGCTAAGTCCAATGGTGCCCTCAGATTACCTCCATAGATTATGGTGAATAGGTTAAGGCCGGTGCTTTGGTTGGTTGACCAATTGTAGGCGAACTCGGCTTGGTACAATGCTAATCCCATGCCTTGAGATGCTTCCATACCAAACTCCGCAGCAACGCTCCCAATGACCAACCTATATTTGTCGTCCGTCTGGGTGATGTGCACTACTACAATGCAGCTTGGTGTGAGCATGCCACAAGCACCGCAAAAGTGGTTGAGGAATCGTGTGTCGTGGTTTGAGACTATGGACAATGGTAAGGCGTGTAGTCGGTAGACCTCTCGAAATACAATTGTGCCACATTCACAGCATCGGTCTTTTACATGCAATAAAATAAACCATCTTAGAAAATCAATGAACAACCACAAAGATGGAATCATTACCTTTTGGGTTCGAGGTAGACCCAATACAAAGTCCATGCTCACGTTGGTCCACGGGCCTCGAATAGCAGTGGCATATACAATCCGCATTAGTTGCCGCTCCTTTGATACTTGGCACACTCGTAGCATTGCACAAACTTCTCCACCTCCTTCTTCATGCTCAACCAATAGAACTGTTCCGCAACTAGATGAACCGTCTTGTCTCACCCCATGTGTCCCTCATTATGGCACTTTTGGATGATCTTCAATCATAGGCTACGATGATGCAATTGATGCCCTATGAATAGGAACCCATTATACAATCCATAGTCACTCCTCACTCCGAGGTTACATCTCGAACAATGGGGCCAAAGCAAGGATCAATAATCAACAAATCTTTCAAAAATTCAAAGCCAAGTTCCTCATTTTGCATAGTGATTAAAAGTGTCGACTTTTGGCTGAGGGCATCGGCCACCTTGCTTAGGGCTCGACTTGTGGTTAATAGTGAAAGAAATTGTTGGACATATGACCCATTCGCATGCCGAGAAGAAAGCTTATCTTGATGTTGAGGTGCTTTAAGGTGGGTAAGAACTCCAATGCCTCAATGATTGCACTAATCGTAAAACTCTACGTCATAGGTGTTGTAGTTGAGTCTTGAACCACTCAACTTCTTGCTAAAGAATGCCACTGGTTTCCCTCCTTGACTCAACACGCTTCATCGCCTACCTTGGAAGCATTATAATGTAATTCAAATGGTATTTCAAAATCGGAGCACAAGCAATGGGGCTGTCATTAGCTTGGGCTTGATCAATCTGAAGCCTCTGTGTCGCTTCACTCCAAGAAAACTTCCTACTTTCATGCATTCGTGATAGGTGCCATGATAATGTTAACGTCTTGGATGAAACGCCAATAAAATGAAACTAGCCCATGAAACTGCGACTTCATGTAGTGTAGTAGGAATGGGCCAATCTTCCTGATTGCCACCTCTCGATTCATCCACCGCCAATCCGCCTTGGACACCACATAACCAATGAAAAGAACCAAATCTTTCATGAATGAACAGTTGGTAGGTGATGCGAAAAATTTCTCCCTTCAAAGTACACTAAGTACCTCCCTCATATGATGGACATGTCTCCTTGTTGAGGCTGTAAATTAAGATGTCGTCAAGTAAACCACTACGAACTTCCCAATGAAAGGGAGAAAGGCTTGGTTCATCACCCTTATGAAAGTGCTAGGGGCATTAGATAGCCGAATGGCATCACCAACCATTCATATAATCTCTCCGCATTTTAAACTGTCTTCCATTCATTACTTGGCCACACCGAATTTGATTATACCACTCTTAGATCTAGTTTAGTGAATATTGTGGCTCCACTCAACTGATCCAATAAATCATCCAACCGGGAATAGGGAATGAGTATCTCACCGTGATCTTGTTGATAGCCCGACTATCCACGCACATCCTCCATATGCCATCTTTCTTTGGTGTGAGCAAAGCTAGAACTGCAGAACTCAATCTTTCTCGAATGTGCCCTTGGCCAACAATCCTTCCACTTGTCACTGAACTCTTCATGCTCTTTGGGACTCATGCGGTAATGGGGTCGATTGGGTAGACTTGACCTAGGCACCAAGTTGATTTGATGTTGTATATCACGAAGAGGAGGAAACTCTTCCAGTAACTATGTTGGAAACACATCGGCAAACTCCTCCTCTAACCCTTGGCTGCCTCCGACACTTCTTCGTGTTGTTCCCTCCTTTTCCCAACAGCAAATAGACCACCTTTGATGCCAACATCTCCGTAATGAATTCCGCTTTGTCAATAGGGATTGAGAGGGCCCACTCCCTTTGGGTTTAGGTCCGTTCCACGAGAGGAAAATTATATGTTCACAAGGAAAACAACGGCTAACCCACTCTTAAGTATTTTCATGGCACATGGAAGGGAGAAGAGATGAGAGAGTCGGCAAATCCAAAGAATTGTCAAGTGGTGTGTGGGGCCTTCAAAGTATTTTAGGGTGTTGTATTTCAATGGTGAAGAACACCACGCTTATTTTGGGGTGTTGTCTTATTTTGATCTTTAGGAAGGGCGAGTGGAATGAGTTGATAGGGCATCCAAGGATCTGTGGAAAGAATCGGCTGATCGAGGTGAATTCTCTCAACAGGGAGGATGATGCATCGGCTCGGCTAAGAATTCCGTCCAAACCCTCCGGAAAAGCGCTTTTGTTTGAATTCTTTAGCGACTCAATCTGCATCACCATCCCTATGGTATAAGACAAGTACAAGATGTAGAGTGATTAAGGATAAGCTTAAAGCTCTTAATGGATCTATAGTCCTACTGTGGGATGGGGTGTCCTTGCACACACTCCGATAGACACCACCTACATGAGTGTGGACGTGCTTTCTCCTATGAGACTTGGGTAGGTCTCTAAAGCACTCATGAAAGCCATTTCTATGGTATAAAAGATGCAGAGTGAGTGGGGATGAGTTTACAACTCTTAATGGCTCCATAGTCCCTACATTCGGATGGAGTGTTCTCTGCACACATTCTTGATGGATGCCACTTATGTGAGTGTAAAGGTGGTGCCGCCTCCTATGGGACTTTGGCAAGTATCTAGAGCAATCATGAAACCTAGAGGCGTATGGCTTGTATAAGCGCTAACCCACTATAGAACAACCCAATTTTTATTTATTTATTTTGATTTTATTTAAATTTGTTTTGGAGAACGTTATGTGGGTGATGAGTTTGGTCAACTTGTGGATTTAATTAAAAGAGTCTAACTCTACCACAATTCATTAGGTTTCTACTTATTTATCCTAGATGCGGTTAAAACCTCGAGTACCACATCAATGCATGCTTTGAATCTCATTCTATTTTAATGTTTGTAACATGTTGAGGATTCTTGTAATATGTGTGTTACAAACTATTGTTTTTTCATAAGCCCTTTTATTCTTTTTTAATATCTCCTAGTGTTTTTTTTCTTAAAAATCGGGAAAAATATAAAAGCCCCACAACTACACCATTTTCGATTTAGCCCCTGATGTTCCAAAAGTCATAAAGTAGCCCCTAAACTACCAATCAATTGCAATTTGGGCACTCGTTAGTCAACACCGTCAAATTGGATGGAAAATGCAAACGACGTCGTTTTGGAATGTTAAGTTACTAAAATGCCCTTTTGAAAAAAAATCAATTAAAAAATGCACACAAAACACGTGGTTTGAGAAAAATAAAAAATTAATTAAAAACGTCCCGTGAGCCGGCCTCGCCTAGCCTCTCCGTGAACCGGCACCCCAAGCACCGGCCTCACCTGCAACCCGACCAGCTTCCTCTGCTTCCTCGAGTTTTCGAGAACAAGATGAAGGAGAGAGAGAGAGATTTGCACTTTCAAATTTGTTTCTTTGGATTTTGATTTTCACATCGATTTTCCGGCACATTTTTGGGAAAAATCAGAGTTTCGATTTCCTTTGAATATTTTGTTTTTTTGGAGAAAATCTATAGAGCTAGTTGACTCCATTTTCTTGAAGAGATCTATTCTATAGCTTTGTGAGTTGTAGGTTTTGGGTCGCAACGTTCTTTTCGCGGCGTCGATCTTTGTGTGGTTTTCTTCAAGTGTAAGATTAATGGGTCTGATTTTTTCTTGTTTGAGCGCATTGAGTATGAAGAAAAAGAAAAAAAGTTGAAGTTCCTTTCTCTTTCTTGTGAGACTTGGAATTGTACTATTCTCTTTCTCCTGCGTGTGTTTTTTGGGATTAGAATCGTGTAATCTTGAGGTCAAAGGTTCATAAAACTGGTTTGAAAACCTTTGTCTCAATTGGGTGTGTCTGGTTTTGACACGATTGCTAGGAATCAAAGTTTATACAGATCTGAATCAATGTCGGCCTAGCCTCGCAACCTCAACTCGTGGTCGCCGACCATCTACGATTCGCCTCAGTCGCACTTCTATCTCCATTGAACCACCGTTTTTAATTAATTTTTATTTTTATTTTCTCAAAAATGCGTCGTTTTGGGGCTTTTCTAAATTGATTTTTTCTTCTCAAAATGGCATTTTAGTAACTTAACCTTTCAAAGCGACGTCGTTTGCATTTTCCATCAATTTGATGGTGTTGACTAACGAGTGGCCAAATTATAACGATAGTAGTTTGTGGGGCTACTTTATGACTTTTGGAACATCGGGCTAAATCGCAGGTGGTAGTTTGGGGGCTTTTATATTTTTCCCTAAAAATAATAAAGGCTATTATGTTTTCCATAAGTTTTTAGACCATAAGTTGTTAAACCCATTGATTTTTCCTTACCGTTTGGCCTTAAAAAATGAAGTGGCTTAAAATTGTAATAGATTTGATTAATGTGAGAAAAAAATAAAATATTTTGTAGGGTAAAGTCTATTAACCCCCTCAAACTACCACCCCAATGACAATCTACCTCTCAAACTATCAATTACGGCAATTTACCTTCAAAACTACAAAACAATGACAATGTACCCTCCAATGCTAGCAAAATGATGAAATTATCCCTATTGAATTTTCAATAAGACAAAAATACCCTTTACAATTTTGAAAAAATTAAATTTAAGTATTTTTGTTTTTATTTTAGTCAGGTAATTTCGCCATTTAAAAAAATTGGGGTACATTGTCATTGTCTTAGTTTAGGATAAATGTAATGATAGTTTGGGGACATTGTCATTAAAGTGATAGTTTGAGAGGGTTAAGTGGACTTTACCTATTTTGTATGAAAAGTGAAAAAAAAAAAAAAAAAGGAAGTTGTTTTATAGTGATTTTTTTATTTGAATAATAATAAAAAGTGATTGATATGATTTGAAAAATAAGAATGTTGGATGTTGATTTTGAGATGAATAGCGAGAGGCCATCGGCAAACATGGCCTAGAGGTTCTAAGAATCTGGTCATGATTTGATGCGGCATGACTTAGTAGGTGCAACAAATAACAACAATAATGAACATATAGTTATTTCTAGATCTTGATTCTATCATGTAATCTAAGAAATCTTCTCTAAAACGTTAGATACTCTCTAAGTTTGAAGGAAAACAGAAAAACTCTCAACTCGAGGCTTCTTATTGAACAAAACTCATATATAATCAACAACTACGTTCTAGGGTCTATAAAACATTTATATGTAGGCCCTCAAACCTAAACCTAATAATAATCTGAAATAAAGTCGGAATCAACAAAACTATGCGCACGTCTACAATCTCGTCCGGACGGGATTGCAACGAGCCTCTCTGCGACTCCTAGTGATCTCTCGTCTGAAATCTAGTCGGACAAAGTTGCGACGAGCTTCTCTGTTGCTCCTCGGCTGCAATCTCGTCGAACGAGATTGCACACCAAATTCTGCCCAGCTTTGTAGTCTTCTATTTATGGCCCATTTTGACCTAGTAAACATTGAAATTAGCGAAGCTCATGAAACATGACTTTTAGATATTTGCATTAGCTTTGACGCCACCAAGCTTGCTTCAATCCGATATATGAAACTCTAGATATAACATTTTTAATTGAACTCATAAAGTGCAAATCATCGCTTTTTTTTTTTTTTTTTATAGAATATTTAGCTTTCCGGTCTAATTTATGAAAACTAGAGCTATGAAAATAGAAAACATTGGCCATATAAAGGACAAAGCTGTAGTTGGGTGCTATAAGGCATTTAATTAATTGTAAGTTACAATTAGGTATTGGTCATGTCTGAAAATAATATATATTTGTTAGACACGTGGTATGATCGGTTGAAGATCGAGGGCGCAGTCGCATTCCTGGATCGAAAGAGACTCCAACAAGCAAAGATGGGAAGAAGAAGCCGATCAAATTAGTAGGGTTTTGATAAGCATATACGTACTTGTAATACCTCATTTAAAATTATCTAATGAAAGCGTGTGTATCGCTTTAAAGATTTGTTGGATGAAAATTGTTGCGAAGTATTGAGAATTTGTAGTTTTTATGGGTAGGTCTTAGTAGATATATCTTGATAGCTATGGCCATTGGGAATGCATTAAACGTTCCATGGAGATACTTGAATGTTCGAATTCGAAGATGGGTACAATATCAAAGTTATTTATGGGTAAATCAGTTTGTTTATTTCATGAGATTACAATATATAATGTTAATTATAATTTGGGTGTTGGTTTATGATACGATTTATTGAATAAATGTATATATTTATTTCAGTGCATTATAAAGGAGTAGCTTAATTGGTTGAGAACCATGGCTTATAAAGCGAAAGTCACAAGTTTGAATCTCTTTTCTCTTGTGCCGACATGTTAAAAACAAATGAAAAAATTCCAAATGTTTGGCATTCAACACGCCTCTTTCTTCTCATGTACACCTTTGCGATCTTGATGAGCTTGCTAATAGAAACTAACGAGTTGAAGACAAGATTTCAGTTGAAAATTCATCGTTCAATTATTCAAGTGTCGTTATATAAGCTGTAGTTTGGTCTAAATCATTTTCCACTTTAACAATCAATAGCTCATTTCATCATCCATGTATTTAACAATCAAAATATTAAAGCTCATGAGCAAACATACATTATCATGCGGACATAAATTAGTGTACAAAATTTGGGTATATATATATATATATATACTCCGGGGTGGGTTCCGCCACCCCATTGGGCGGCGACCCCTTGGGCAACAGGGTGGCTCGCCACCTATGACTAAAGGGGTGGCGACCCCAAATGCAGGGTGGCTTAGCCACCCCAATTGTTTTTCTTTTTCTTTTTCTTTTTAAATACATTTTTAAATTAAAAAATTCAGCAGTGCCACGTGTCAACATCGATTGGTCTACGTGAAATTTCATTAGGTAAACTAACGGTCAACGCGGAGGGACTAACTTGGTCATTCATCAAAATCACGGGACCTTCGTGATAAAACCAAACCACGGGGAAAATATAAAGTTACCAAACCGGGGTATTAAGTATTTAACCCTTTTAATAATTAAGTAGCTAGCTTTTCTTATTATTTGACTATTTTTATAGTTCATGTAATATTAAATTAATTTAGATGTTGTCATTTAATTAGTTAGAATGATAATACAAAGAGTATTTTAAGTGGTTTTTATATCGGACACTTAAAGACAAAGTATTGTTATCCACCTAAAATATATCAAGTCAATCGATTGTAATAAATGAGGTGAATATTCACATTATTAAGGCTCCTTTACTTGGGCGTAAAATGGTTTCAAAAATGATTTCCATATTTCTACGGTATTTACTTGATGTAAAATGGTGGTCAACGAAAAATATTTTCTTTGATCGAAAATTCTTCTTTAATTTTCGGAAAATGGTGTCTGATTTCATCTCATTCTTAAATCGATGGACATTGCCAAGACCATGGAACCCGGATGCTGCCGGAGTCACCCAAGACCGCTCGGGACCCCATTGGGACTGCCGGGACCGCTGGGACTGGACCGGACTTGCCAGGACGCACTGGACTGCCGGATTTGACGGACCGCCCGGACTGCCGGACTTGCTCGGGCCCACTGACTGGCGGGCCGCGGGACTTGACCACGACCTACCGGGTCGGACCAGACCCGCCAGGACTTGTCGGGACTTGATTGGTACCCCGGGACTTGCCTAGGACCCTGGGACGACCAGGACCCACGAGACCTCAGGACTTGCCCAAGACCCACCAGGACTCGACCGAGACTTGTCAGGACCGCCGGACCCACCGAGACTTGACCGGGACCCACCGGGACTTGATCGGGACTTGCACGGATCTGCTCGAGACTAACGAGACCCACTCGGACTTGACCGGACCTTGGTGGGTCTGAGTGGGTTCGATCAAGTCTTGGCGGCGTCATGTAAGTCTCGGAGGTCCGGCAGTCCGGCAGGTCGGTTGAGTCTCGATCAAGTCTAACGGCGTCCCATTCAAGTCCCGGGTAGGGCTCGCGGGTCTCGGGCAAGTCGGTCAAGTCTTGGGAGGTCCGCGATGTCGGGCTAGTCGGTCAAGTCTGGACAAGTCCTGCGAGGTCTTGAACAAGTCTCGCCAGTCTGGCGGGAATCTTATTGGAAAAAAAATATAAAAAATATTAAAAAAATATATATTTTTCATGTGCAGATGGCTGTAAAATGTTTTACGAAAACATTTTCATGAAAATGTCTTTCTTGAAAATATTTTCCAACAAAAACAATTTTACGTCAGTAAATGGCTAATACACTACTTGCAATTTGAATGGAGAACAATTAGTCGGTTTTAGTTTGAAATTTCTTTTATTAGTGAGGCTGATCTACTATTGGACTTATCCATGCATCATGCCTTTAATAATCAGAAGCTCCTAATTAATTACCTTGCAATAGTACTTGTATGGAACATGATCTCTTCATTTCATTTGAATTGTAAAATATCTAATTAATTATATTAGATGGAGTCGTATTTTTGTCTTTTCACTTTTTAAGAGGGCAAAAATACTGCTCAAATGTAGCTAACTATATACTATGCAGTTCAAAATGTTCCTAATTCGCACCTTTTGAAGGGAGGAATTAAGACGTTTGGAAGCATTAATTGTAAATCATACGGAAGTTTGGTATATTCTGAAACAGAGTTGATACCATTGACAATGCGTCACGAGCCTAAGGCCCTACTATATATTTCGTCTCATGCGCACAAGGAGCGTGATGCTAGCCAGATTCTTAGTTCGACCCTACAATGGCGGTGATTAATGGAGCAACCAACATTAATATTAAATCGGATAATTTACTAGCTAGTAAGCAAGTAAATTACTCCAAGAAGGAAAAAAGGGAGGGTAAAAGGAAAGCCTACTACAAGCCTATTTATATATATAGGCTTGCATTCTCTTCTAAAACTCAAAGCAATATCTCATTCTCATAGCTATTAGCCCAGCAAGCGAGATCTGGGCGGATGGTGGAGAGAATGCATTATAGCATTCTCCTCACCTTCCCTTCAATGGCTCGCTCTAATCGCTATTGCGGCTATTATTCCCCAAGTGAAAGCGGATCGGTATTGCCACGTGACTTCCCAATCCGGTGTCTAGCATACCTTCCCACTTTTCACCCATCTTTTGCTGCCTTTGCGGAGGTCAACCCCACCACCTATGAAGTCACCTTTCTGAAGCATATAGGGTGCAGTTCTCAACCTTCACCCTAACGTGCAACAAAGAAACCGAAATGTCGAACCCTTTTATCCATCGGTGGAGTCTCAGCACTTCCACCTTTGCTTCAATGGTGCAACCCCAATACCCGTGAATCATTCATAATTTCCTCAATAAAGCTAGTAAGGTCTAACGACTTCCATGGCCTTAGCCTCCACTGGCTGTACCTCAAGCGGAAGTCATGACCAAACTTGGCTCTCTTTTCGCGAGTGGAGTGCAGCCGTGAAACAGTCGACTTGAAGAAATGGCGGTTGCTTTTAGTCGCGTGCGGTCTATTTCGAGCCAACATAGCTGACCTTCCTCTATCCGTTGATGCTATTGCTTGGAGCTTGGATTGGATCAACCTAGTGGCGTATGACTTCTATGACCCGCTCTCTCAAGAATGCTCTGGACCTTTTGCTACATTGTCGGAGGAAATGACACCATAATCCCGCTTTATGGGGATCTCGAGTCAAGCTTGGATTGAGCACGGTGGCCTAACAAATACTCCTCGGCCTTCCATTTTATGGCGCGCGTGGCTTCTAGTAGATGCTACAAAGATGAAATATTTGCTCGGCTAATGGACCGGTGATGGACATCTTGCTGGAGTATATATTGATCCCATAAATGGGACCATACTCTATAACCAAATCAAGTATTTCATAGAGACACACCACAGAAGGCAATGAGAAATACGATGACTATGTTTTAGACTATTTCAGTCTTTGAAAACTTGGATTGGTTATAATGGTATCAAGAGTATCCTTGCTAAGGTAACATATGCTAGGGATAAAACGTTGCTCGCTACTATGCATGGCATGTGGCGCGGCAGAGATGGGACTCTTTCGGAGCGAGTTAGTATGTTTATATCTTTCCTAAATCATGCATCTACAATTTATATGAGGTTTTTTTCACATACACGTGTCTCTGTTTGAAATGTGCATGCATCGTCCATATTCTCATTTGTTATATATGTACGTGTAATTCTAATTACTTGTAAGGTATATATGTGTCTGTGATGCAAAGTTACCTCAATCACCTCCAAAGGTCTCCTAACGAGGGTGGTGAATCACTCTAATGACTTTGGACCGGGTAGCTCATCCCCACTTATTCTAACCTATTTATGGTTGTTAAAGGAACAAATCTAGAGAATCTGGATTTATTGTGTAGTAAATCTCGAAGTCAAAGTCGACTATGCATAATTTGGGTCTTAATTCAAGGAATGTGCTCCTCTTCTCCAGTCTATATAATAGACTATTTGTGTGAAGATATATAGTGAAATAAAAGAATTCATTCTTCTTCTAAAATCTTACATGGTATTAGAGCCAAAAGGTCTTGGGATCGAACCTTAACTCCCTTCAATTAACCCTCCATTTAAATTAAATATTACACATGTTGGGTCTCACCTATTAAAAGGAGTTTGAACCCACATGTGAAGGGAATTGTTAAACTAATGATTAAGTGATTAAATTTACCTCTTCTTATCGGTTTAAGCTTTTATATTGTGAACTTCAAGCTAAAGCATTGCATACTTCAAGCCGTTTTAGCTTTAGCGGAAATGTTAGAGGAACAAATCTAGAAAATCTAGATTTATTGTTAGCTCAATACAGTTAGCTCAATCACCTCCAAAGGTCTCCTAACCGAGGTGGTTGAATCACCCTAATGACTTTGCGATGGTAGCTCATCCCCACCCGTTCTAACTTGTTTATAGTGTGGCGGTAAGTGTTCTAAGATATTTTTAGGTGTGCTAGAGTATATTTGCTATTTGTTAAATGTTTCCGTACATGTCAACATGTAATTTGATGGTGTAAATCAAGGGTTTTACTTTTACCTCATCCTTATTGAACTCAAACTCTTCCAATTTGAATTTGTAAGTCTTCATTGATCATTCTAACTTGTAACTTCTAATTCTTATTGCTATTGCAACTTTTGCGCATGGCCAATTCTGGACCTAAGCGAGGATACGCCACCGCACCAAGACAGACCGGCACACGACGACCACCTCCATGCCTCGCGTCGGCGATCAACGGCACCGTCACCAGCGCCATCACCGGCACAAACACCAACAAACACACTTTCATCGCACAACACTTGTCCGGCACCGAACGGCTCGTGTGAAAATTACCAACAATAAGGCCAATAATTAGACCCGTGTATTTGTAACATAAGTATTATCAACAATAAGGCCTCTTAATTAAGATACATGTCCATTGTGTTAAGAAGCTTGTATTGTGTACAATAAGGCCAATTATCAAATATGGTGTATTGTAAGGCGGAATATGTTGTATTATCAAAACACTAGATACAGCCAACCCAAAAAAGCAGACCAACGCAAAACAAAACCAACAATCAAACCACGCGCTAGCCAACAAAATAAGCATGACCCATGGCGGGTCACGGGACTTAACGGACCACACGGTGGTCACCATCTCCAATCTTCGAGAAAACAACCATCTCTAGCCCATTTCTTGCCAAATTCAGCCTCAAAATTAGATTCTAATTCCTCAAAACTTATTTTTAGATTCAAAACTAAAACCTAGAAGGGAAAGTTAACCCTTTAGCGATTTTATCACCCTAAAGGGACTCACCAGAGACGAAAGCCACCAGCCGTGACCCAGTCGTGGGTCACAATGGCGTTCAGCGACCCACTGCTGGTGGCTGGTTCTGGCTAAGCTGACCCATGGTGAGTCACAACAACATCTCTTTGGTGGTCTTTCTCTCTCACAGCATCTCTCTTTTCTCTATCTTTCTCTGTTAAATGAAGAAGAAATGGAGGATAAGGAAGAAGGATAAGAAAGAAGAAATGGAGGATAAGGAAGAAGGATAAGAAAGAAGAAATGGAGGATAAGGAAGAAGAAATGTGACTTGTCGGCAGATGGGTAAGGAAAAGGAAGAAGATGAAACCCTTAAAATCTAGTGTTTTAAGTTGTAGGTTAGTTTTGTGAATTTTTTGTGCTTTTAGTGAGGTGTCAACCTCTTATCTTATTGGGGGCTGCAAAAGTGGTGTTTTGCAGCCCATCCACATAGGAGGTTTACTCTTCCTTCAGTCAACTTGATGCAATCCAAATAATGGGTCAATCATTAATTAATTAACTAAATAAAAAAAAATAATAAAAAGCCCCAAAAGAAAGAGACCTCGTACCACTTTCTGGCTATATGTGGTTGGAGTATTTCCTTCGGTCAACATGACGAAATCAAAATAAGGTATCAATTATTTACATTTTTTTTTCCTAATAGTCAATCATTTACTTAAAAATACCAGTTACAATTCGGTTTTGTAATTAGAACGATTTCTTTACCTTTTTTTTCCCCCTTTTGGATAAATAAAAATTTATTAAAGAAACTCAAAAAAAAAAAAAAACTTCTTCAAAACAAGACGGTCTAAAAAAAAAAAATCAAAATCAAAACTCACTAAAGACCAATTAACAAAAGAATCATGGACACTGCATTGAATTTGGATCTAACCCAACATTTAACCTCCAAACAATGTACCTTGTTGAGAATAAGTTTGTATATTGAATCACACGAATAATGTATAAAAGGGGCTTATATATATAGACTAATAATACGACACTATATGTACATAAACAATGTGGAACAATTAACTTTTGTATGGCAAGGCGTTTTATGGAATGGTGTGGACTTATCAACCGATGGCGCCTTGGCAATATTACATTCAATCGCTTATAATCGGTTATCAACCGATGGCACCACGACATTATTACACTTATTATATATTTGGACTCATTCAATCATGCATGCATTTGGACTCATTCAATTGTTTCATGCATGCATGTTGATGATGATCATCGCTTCTTCCTAAGTACATACACCTAATCATCAGCATCAATATATCATTTCTTCAATGCTCTCCAAAATTTCTATCGTCATCTTTCATATTTTCCTATCTCTAACATTTCACCCTTCAGAAGCACAAACATAGGTGAAAGCCGGGTAATGGTATTTTGCCACACGATTCCCGTTTATGACATAAACTCAAAGCTCTTTGCTCACCTTTTTGTGCTTTTTCCGGCATTAACTCTTCAACCTCGAGCTATCCTTCTCCTCCACTAGTCAGCAGTACTACTTCTCCAACTTCACCGCCACCGAAACAAAAGAACCCATCAATAAACACCCGAATTTCCATCTGAAGTTCAATTAACGCAAACTCTTTGTTGATAATGGCTCAAATTGTCAATAAGTGTGAAGATAATTGCTGAAAAATATCAATATTCAAGTTGGTGGGCTCAAGTCATATTTATCTATAAGAGAATAAGGTTAGTTTTAAAGGGAGTCCAAGAACAAGCGAATTGTATTTTTGGAGAAAGCGTGTGTGGATAAACATGTGGCTGCAATGCTTATCTTTATCATGGAAAAGACTTTGTATTCATGATGGTTTCGTTTCCTAGTAGCAATTGGATTAAAATTGTTTCTCCTCTTTTTTTTTTTGTGATTAAGCCTCTATAAAAGGATATGTAGTCCTTGGTAGATTATCCAGAAAACTCAAATTGGTGAGAGCACTTTGTGGCATTTACAAAGTGTAGAGAGTTTTTCTTTCTTGGGTAATTGAGAGGGACAGTTGAGTGGAGTGTACAAGGGTTAAGGGCTTGGGTTTTAGGATATTAAACTTGAGCTGTTCAGCTTGTACTATTGTACTCAATATTTCTCAATAGTAAAGAAGGAGATCGGATCACGCCCGTGGACATAGGCATATTGCCGAACCATGTAAACTCTTTATATGCGTGTGTGATTGGTGTGTGTTCTCTTGTGTTTTCTTTCCAAACTTGTCTTTCGCATAAAGGGCTAGTAGAAAATTGGTTGCCAATTAATTATCAATTTTCCCAACAATTGGTATCAAAGCTTGGTTTGGATTTTTACCGTTAAGAAGAAATGCAGTCCTTGAAGTTTGGGTTTGAAAGGTTCGACGGAGAATGAACTTTGGCTTGTGGCAAACACAAGTCAAGGACATCCTAATCCAATCTAGGCTACACAAAACGTTGAAAGGTATACTCACCTCTAGTTCGGTGATGGTGCGGAGAATAAGGTACTAGTGCGTGGATTGGGAAGATTTGGATTTGAGGGCTGCGAGTTCCATTCGGTTGTGTCGCTAAGAACGTTCTTGCTAATGTGCGAGGGCGTCAAGCAAAGGAGCTTGGGAGAAGCTCGAGGAGATGTATCGACGAGGAATCTCTAATCGGTGTACGAAGGAGCAGATTTCATACCTGCGAATGGTGAGGTGCGACTATTTGACCATTTGAGTGTTCTCAATAGAATCGACTCAAATCGAAGCTCGGGAGTTAAAATGGACGATGAAGATAAGGCCTTGAGGCTTATCTTGTCTCTTCCGTCTTCCTATGAACATATGAAGCCAATTTTGATTCATGGGAAGGAGAAGATTTTCTTCTCGAGTTACCAAGCAAACTTTTGATAGAGGAAAGAAGGTGAGTGGTGGAGCAATTCTACACCGAGAACTCGGCGTTGGTAGTTGCAAAGCTGGAAGAAAAAGAACCCTATGAAGGGAAATCTTGTATGCTGGGGTTGGAAATCTAGACACCTTAAAAGAAATTGCCCAAAAGAGGAGAAGGTTCGTGAGTGCTCCAAAACGCTAATATTGTTTCTCTTGTTATAGAGAGAGATGATGATATTCTTTGATAAGGGCATGTACATCCTCCGCATGACCGCTAAAAATGTCGGATAATGGATGTGTTCTATTAGCGGGTCCACATTTACATCGAGACATTGGTTTGGTTTTTTTATGTCGGGTATGTGGTGGAAAATGGTGTCGATGGTGATGAACTTCGGGAATCAAACATGGAAGTTGCACCATATTTTCAGCAGGATTTTTTGACATGTGCCAAAAATGAAAGTTCTTGGAAAGGTTTAATTCTAAGTGCATGTGCTCTTTATGGTGGAGCATGATAATTCTTGTAGAATTATTCTTGGTGTAGACGTGCTTTGTACGACATCTTAGGGCGTGGGGATGGGTATCGATCAAGATGCGACTGAGGTCTCAGTGGAGGTTGCCAAATTTTCGCCAAGGTAAAGATTGTTGATAATGGCTCAAATTGTCCATAAGTGTGAATATAATTGCTGAAAAATATCAATATTCAAGTTGGTGGGCTCAAGTCATATTTATCTATAAAAGAATAAGGTTAGTTTTAAAGAAGTCCAAGAACAACTGAATTGTATTTTTGGAGAAAAGCGTGTGTGGATAAACATGTGGGCTGCAATGCTTATCTTCATCATGGAAAAGACTTTGTATTCATGATGGTTTCGTTTCCTAGTACCAATTAGATTAGAATTGTTTCTCCTCATTTTTTGTGTGATTAAGCCTCTATAAAAGGATATGTAGTCCTTGGTTGAGATTATCCAAAAACTCAAATTGTGAGAACACTTTGTGGCATTTACAAAGTGTAGAGAGTTTTTCTTTATTGGGTAATTGAGAGGGACAGTTGAGTGGGGTGTACAAGGGGTTAAGGGCTTGGCTTTTGGGATATTAAACTTGAGCGGTTCAGGCTTGTACTATTGTACTCAATATTTCTCAATAGTAAAGAAGGAGATCGGATCACGCCCCGTGGACGTATGCATATTGCCGAACCACGTAAACTCTTTGTGTACGTGTGTGATTGGTGTGTATTCTCGTGTGTTTTCTTTTCAAACTTGTCTTTCGCATAAAGGGCTGGTTGGAAATTGGTTGCCAATTAATTTTCAATTTTCCCAACACTCTTCAATATTCTTCTCACTCATGGCCAATAGCTCTACTATAGAAAGTCTTTCATTGACTCTTCAATAAAAACAGCCGGCTCTATGGCTTTCAAGGCATAGACTTGAGCTGGGTTTGGCCTATCTGAGCTTTGATGCGACCAACATGGCCACCTTGGAAGAGTGTTGAGTGGCTCTAGAGTCCGAGGCTAACAACTCTAGCCAGCCACGGCTGATCTTGACGGCTGCAGCTCATTACTCACCTGCAAATTTTGTGCCTGCTGATCCTTCTGTTTCTTTACGTGGAATCAATGAAAAACAACTTGGATTGGTTAAATATTGTGGCTTATCACTACTAGTCACCTTTTCGCAAATTTTACACTACGGTTGCAGCTTTGCAAGATCCCAAGTCTCATGCCGAGATTGATAATGGTATTGTCAAATTACCATTTATTCTAAAGTTTAAACTAACAAGAATAGATAAATTTAATTATTTAATTTATGTTTTAACACTTCCTTCATGTGCATTCTTAAACTTTCCGTTACATCTGATAGAATTTATAATCAAATTTGATTATTTATGTAATCAGATTTCCATTATTTTGTATTCTCTGCACCTATAACAGTTTTCTTATAAATGGAGATCATTTGTGTTGTAATTTATCATCAATTATTAAGTGCAAAATATAGTCCTATTGGACTCTACCCTAGAGGTAAAGTGCCGAATACTAGATCACCTGTAAAGTCATGTGTCTCTATTTTCTCATTTTATTCCGCTTTCATATCTAATTTTACATATAATTATGTTTTTCTAAAAATCACTACTTCGTTGAGTATACATGTGAATCTAAAATAATAGAGTCCTACATTGAAAATATGTAAGAATTTTGAGTTGTGTGGTGTCTCAACATGCTATATTATGGACTTATTAAACGGCTCCCAAACACTACCAAAAAAAAAAAGAAAAAACTTTTGGTGACGTGTGTACAGGACCCATTTTGAAAACGCCACAAAAAGACAAAAAGTGCTAACATCTGACTATTTTTCCATCCAATATTTTAAATGTTGTTGCTAATATATTAGCAAGGTTTAGTGACATGGTTATTTGGGACGTTTTTGCCAAAAAGGGTCCCTATTGATTCCTTCACGCTTGATTAGAGACACGTCGGTAGGATGGTGACTAGAATATAATTTTGTGGCGCTTTTTAGTGAAAAATGCCTCTAAAAGGGCGTTTGAAGCAAAGTGCCCCTTTTGACAAGGGCGCTTGGTTGTGGGCAAGCGTCCCTTTTAAATTGGCAAGCGCCTTTTTAATAGGGGTGCCCAATTGGGCAAAGCTCCTTTGGAATTGGGGTGTTTGCAATTGTAGCGCCCAATATTTAATACATGAGAAAAAAATTCCCTGTTTTAATTGTGTTTTATTATTATTTTTTTCCTTTTTGAAAAACTTGATAACAAATCTAAAATTCAAAATTATGAATCAAAATTTTATTCCCATCATTCGCCTGATCATGCTTTCCGGCAAACTTCCTTAGCAGAATCGCTTCAAGGATCGATGGAAGTGTCTCTACACGCCTAAAGTACTTCTCTATTTTCATTTTCAGCTTTGACGACAAAAACTTACAGATTAAATCTCACAAAAGAAGATCTGGGAAGTACATAAAGTACCCATCTAAGAACAAACAGAATAAACCCCAAAACCTATAGTAAATTTCAAGAGATTCATGAAAAAAAACCTGAAATTGTCACCGATGAAAGAGAACAACAGACTGAGGTAGAGAAGGCTGAGCCGTTGAGAGTAGAGGAGATCGAAGCCGAGACAATGAGATATTGTGAGAGGAGACGGTGGTGAGAGAGTGAGAGGAAACACCGCGAAGGAGGCTGAAAGTGAGAGGAGAGGTGGCGAGGGAGATGAGAGTGAAAGGCTGAGAAGAGAGCTGAGAATTGAGAGGAAGTGAGAAGATGACTTGTAGAGGCGGCGCGTGTGTGAGAGACAAGGACAGCGTGAGTGAGGTTTAGGCCTAGATTGATGAAAGTGATGAATTTATACCATTTCAAAACTACTGCTTTTTGTAAGAAATAAATAGTTAAAAATTTGTTAATGTGTAAACGAGTTTAAAAATTAATTAAAAAAATTGGGCGCTGTAGAAAGCACCCAACTTAAGGGCGCTATGTGAGCGCCTAAAAGAGCTGTGGCGGTGCCCCTATTTAGGCGCTGCCCAAAGACACCCCTAATTCACGAAATTGGGGCGTTCTCGATTGGAACACCCCATTTTATGGGGAGTTTTATGCACAAGCATTGCTAATTTTATTTCAGTCGTTTATACATTCAAACATGCCTATATAGAGACGTTTTATTAAAGCGCCCTATTCCAAGCATCAATAAACCCTTTTTTTCTTTTTTTTTTTTTTGTATAGAGTTATTTTCAACACGGGTGCACTAGTAGTTTTGAGATATGTTAAGCCACTTTTCATCCATTTTAATAGTTGTTGATAGAGTAGCATTTTTGACACGGGTGGTAGTTTAAGATATTTAAATGGAGACTTGTTATTCTTAAATCTCCTTCAATTTCTTTTTATATCGATCTACCATTCCATATGTAAGATCAACATCCAAATGGTGGATTTGGAGAAAAAAATGTGAATAGAGATGGATGAGAGATAGAAAAATAGCATTTCCATAAATGCCACTATTTAAAGTTTATACATGCAAAGTGAAAAAGTGGTTGTAGTGAAAAAGTAGCTAGGTCGATTTGTAGAGAGAATGATGTATCATGACATTAACATGTAAGGAAGAAAACTGTAAGAACATGCATGCATGACATTATTTTTCATTCATCGGAGAACATTCTATTATTTTCCCAGTAGCATATATGTAGCAAGATGGTTATGACATGTTTCCATCTCATATATGATTGTCATTTAGGTTCAGTTCAAGGGGTGGATAAGGGGTTGTAATTAACGGGAATCAGAACGACAATCAACACAAAAATTGGAGATTGTTAGTGATCGTTTTGGTTATAAGTAGGGTCCAATCCATTTAAAGCTTGCTCCAGCCCAAGTTAATGGCCAAAATCATTCACAGCCCAGCTGCCACCAGCAGCCGCATGCTGCTGCCGTCCTCTGCCTCCAGCCGCCAGATTCCAACGACTTTTCTGGCGACAAAAAAATCATCTTTCTTTCCCTTTTTCTTTCCCAAATTCAAGCTTACACCTTGAGTTTAAAAAGGATGTTAAGAATATTATTGCTAATTATTTCTTTCTTTATGTATGGGTTTCCTTAGTTTACTAGGTTTACCTTTGTTTAATTTACTAAGTTTACTTGCTTATCACTCATAGTCTCTTTATAAATATATGTTTACTTCTTTAGTTTACTACATTACTCAATACATTGTTGTCTATTATATGCTTTGCTCTCTCTCTTTCTCTCTCTTCTCTCTCACATTCTTCCTCTCTAAGATATTCAACAATATATTTAATAGAAATTAAGGGTAAATTTGAATTTTTTTAAAAAGTTTAAGAGTATAAAAGTCATTTAACATTTAAAATATGACGGAGAGGTCAATTGATTTAAATTGAAAGTATAATGATTCAAATTGAGCTAAGCGTTTTCAAATTTTGGAAGTGTCTTTTCAAAACGCGTTGCTTAGGATTTAAAGTGAAGTTTTCCCAATAATTAATCATTAATTATCTTTTGCTCTCCTGCTTCGCCAGTCGGTCGATCTTTACTCATTCAGTTGAACTCATCCAACCGGACTCCATCTCTATGTTTGGATTTAACCGAAGGATGAGACTACGTACGTACATACACCACTTTCTGGCTGTATGTGGTCGGATATTATAATTACATCATACCACTTTCTGGCTGTATATGGTTGGAGTATTATCAGTCAACTTAATGAAAACCAAATAATGGGTGATGTGTCAATCATTTCCTTAAAAACCTCGTACTACTTTCTGGCTCTATGTCGTTGGAGTTTTATTTTCAGTAACTTCTTTTTTTTTTTTTTTTTATTTATTCCTAATAGTCAATCATTTACTTAAAAATACCCAGGTTACAATTCGGTAGTTAACTAGGAACGATTTATTTACCTTTTTTTTTTTTCGTTTTTGGATAAATAAAAATTTATTGGGAAACTCAAAAAAAAAAAAAAAAACACTCTAAAAATGCCAGACCGCCTAAAAGTCCGAGGAAGCCTACGTAAACAAGTACCTACAATGAGATAACAAAAACCTAAAAGATTAGGTTAAAAAAAAACTCAGCTAAAGACCAGTTAAGAGAAGAATCATGCATGGACACCTGTATTGAATTTGGATCCGACCCAACATATAACCTCCAAAAAATGTTCCTGGAATATCTTTTTCTCTTTCGAACAAACTAGCATTTGTCTGGCATTATATATAGAACATACCTTCAATTTGCGGATTGCGATTGCCAACAATTTAAAAAATAAATATGAGAAAATTCTTAGAATCATACCACTTGTACGGCTATACAAGTAAATTTAAATTTTGAGCTGCTTGCCACCTAATCTTCTCGATTATTTGTGGGTAATGGGGTCTTCTCAAACAAATTTTCTCGATTATTTGTTGTTTTCTCTTTTTAATTTCGAATTTTGTTCTTTTACTTCACTGGTAATTAATGTGGGTTCAGGGGTCGGATTCATAGAAAGAGACGCCATTGTTTTGACAAGGTGCCCATTCTCTTCATTACCGTCCATTGCTTTTTCAGTGTGCCAAGAACAAATTCGATTCTGGAAATAATGCAATTTCAGACAAACAAACAAACAAAAAACAAGGAATATTGCATTTTCTTTTTGGAATCTTTGAGCCAACTCTGCAAAAGCAGATACTAAAAGTTGGTTAATTTAGAAGATAGAAGGAATCCTGCTTTCTCAAGCCTATCTATAAGAAGATAGAAGGATAGTACTCTTGTTCGTATGTTTGGGCCAAGCATATGAAAGAAAATATCATATGTTTTTGTCTTCAATTTTTTGCTGTGAGAGTAAGATTTAATGAGTATAGGCGTGTAACTGTTAAAGGGTTAGAGTCTCATCTTAAAAATGTCACGTGTGTAGTTAATGTAGTATAGTTGACCATTTAGATAGATGGTTCAATGGCTTTAGAAATTTTTAAAGTGATTAGGTATACAGTAAAACATGGATTCAAATCCTGCATTGAAATTTTTATGCTAGATTAGTGTAAAATACATTGGTTACTATGATGCCTCGGTGGGGATGTGTCAAGTTATGGTTTAGTCGAACTTGAGAGAACACTTATGGTCTCCTGTCTAGGCCCTTACTATGCGGCTCTTAATGGGTAGGTACTACTATGGTTACTCCTAAATAAAATAATCATAGTTGGTCTCTCTCACCTGCCCTTTTAATTAAGGAAGGAAAATATATATATATATATTTAGCATAGTTGAGCTTTAATTCATATACTTAATGAGAGTTGATAGACTATGAACAAAAGATTTCTGACGATATGATATGATTTCTGCCACTTCATTTTCTTCTTTATCTTCTTATCAGCATTAAAAATAGTTGACAAGCTATCTACAAACAATTCCCATATATATATATATATATATATATATATATATATATACACCTACTATATATTTAGACTAATCTAATCATCCATTGTTATATTTAACAATCATCAAAAGCTGTCCAAAAGCTTGAGCGGACATAAATTAACCATCATGCAATTAATGAAGGCAGAATTATAAAGATGTTTCAACATCTTTAGTAATGAAGCGACACAAATGTTATGGACTTTTGTTGTATTCACTACAAGAAATTAGGTCTTTAGGGCGACTCAAAGTCGCCTAAAGGTTCTAAAGTGGAGCTGTTGCCAAGGCGGACTTGTCGACCTAAAGGTGTCGAGCGCTAATAGTCCGACCTAATGATCAAATGTCGATTATCGGGGTCCACTTAAAAGTCGACCTAATGATCACTTTTAGCGTCCACTTTATCGACCTAAAAGTCGTAATGTTTTGACCCTAAAGATGATGTAACAGGCAAAGTCGACCCTAATAGTCGGCATTAGCGCCACTTTTAGTTAACCATTAGGATCCACTTTGTCGACCTTAATGGTCCTTTAAAAAAAATAATAATAACTATCGGTGTCCAAACCAAAGTGGGCGATAGTTAATCATTAGCGTCCACAAAGTGGACCCTAATGGTCCAAAATGTTTTAAAAATTAACTATTAGTGTCCAAACCAAAGTGGGCGTTGATAGTTAACCATTAGCGTCCACAAAGTGGACCTAATGGTCCTCAATTTTTTTAAAAAATTAACTATCGCTCCAAACCAAAGTGGGCTGATAGTTAACATTACCGTCCACAAAGTGGACCCTAATGGTCCTAAAAATTAAAAAAATAATCTGCGATCGATCGCACAATCGTGTGCGATCGATCGCGATCAATGAGTTTCGACATTTTGCGATCAATCGCACGGAGTGCGATCGATAGCAAAATATAAAACCTACTTGAAAACCTCAGATCTGCGATCGATCGCACTCCAAGTGCGATCGATCGCGAACGGAACATTAAAGCATACTATTATCATTGCTAAGATTTACCTTGTAGCAAAATGACACTTTTCTTATCTCTCTTGGAGTACTACTTTGTGGCTCTAGTTCCTTTATGGCAACAAATATTAATTTACATAATTCACCAACTTTTTAGTTCTGAAAGACTTTAAATCATTCCAAAGAAATGTAATATTTTCCAATTATCGACATGAACTCAGCTTTGGGTTCTGGAGATAGACATTCTTTGGTTGAATTTTATGATCTTTGTTCTGTTTGTGGAAATGGATATTGGGGCAGGGCAAAGCATATCAAGTCATCACCACGTGTTAACTGCAATGATGATAAACTTGCGAAAAAGCTAGAAAAGCTGAAGGTGGGAATATGTAATATTTCTCTTCCAACATCAAAGTGTAAGTTCATAGTCAACTTCTTCAAGCAATCTCCAAGACTTCGCTTTAAATAAAAATATGACTGTAAGAGAACTAGCAATAACAGCAATATTATAACTGAATAAAATAAAAACTGCTGACCTCACATCTGCTTTTTCCATCAGAATCACCCCCAGAGGAAGAAGTGTGAGGAACAGCTGCTGAGTCAGGCACATCCTCAAGAAGGGTCTGCAAGGAAGGTGGACGCAAAGTGCTTCTTGCAGCAGCAGAAGAGAAGCAGCTGATAGAACTGGATGATCATTGTGCTCAGCATCATCATCATCATCACTAACAGCCGATACGCCCAAACCAGCAATAGCAGCCGTTGTAGAGATAGATCCTCCTCCTAATAATGTGCAAAACACGCCTCACAATATTACCGACAGCAAGCTCTGCAATTATGTACATAACATATTATCATAAGAAAACAAAGATAGATCTTAACACTCCATGTAAGTAAAAAATAAAAAAAAATAAAAAAGAAGAACAAGAACAAGAACAAGCAAGGTATCCCTTCATGATAACCATTCTATTCATGTGATTGTACAGTATCCATAACCATTGTATTCATGTGATTGTACAATATCCATCAGCAATACTGAAGAATCAAACAAGGATAAGGAGCCCGATTAAGTAAGCATTTTAAAAGTACAAAACCATAGTATCACATGTTTCACAAATCACACATCAAATTTAAGAATAAGTAGCACTGCTATTCATAAATTAAAGTATATTATTTTTGAGAAAGGAAACATACAATAGCATTTAAATTCAAAGGAATAGTATTAATAACTTCTTTATGCCTTGATTTCATAGTTAACTTTTGCTGGACTAGAAAAGTTACAGGCCCTACATAACATGATCTTCATTAATTGATGAAGTTCCCTCAAGAAAATATACTACTACATAAAAATCAATCCCATATCAAGAAAAATCTTACAAGTAAATGGAAGACCATAGATGAAGAAGATTACTGCTAGAATTACTATAAGCAAAAGAAGTACTGGACTGATTCTGCTAAAAGATGATGTTGGGTTGCTTCTTTCTCATAGTTGGTACTGTAATAAGGAGCAGAGAATGAAGAGAGAGATGGCTGAGGAGGTGGGTATACCAAACTTCCATCTTTTTCTGGGCTTCATAGGAATGCTAAACATTTTGACAGATGGGTATGCTAAAAATATAATCTTTATCACAAATGTCTTTTATAGTTTTGAAACACACATTTAACTCCAACTCCAAGAGTAGAAATATTAATGTAGCTGGAATTATGCTAAGCTGTTGACAACCATCAAATTCTCTCGGTTTTATGAGGAAAACAAAATGCTTTTGGATGGGGATTTTGCTGCTATTACATGAAAGCCGAGTGAATGAATTTTAAGATTAGAAAGAAGATGGGTTTTGGAGAACTGAGGAGATGTTAAAGGTTGCATACGTACCATTTGATAAGGAAGCACACAGGAAACCATTAATAGAGAAATGCAGAGTCTCTGGTTGGTTATTCAAATTGGCACAATGCCCCACAGGAGTCCCAAGACGAGATGTTTTCACCACAAAACATCTCCAATAAGATGTAGTTCAAATGGCACCCAAAATAAAATCCATATCAAGAAACACACAAAATCAAATCAAGAAATTATCAAAAATCAAAACAACACCCACCATTAGCGTTGACCCAATAATCCTCAAATTCCATATAAATGATTAAGAACATTTATGAATAGGGTCCCCAAAATAAAATCCCATATCAAGAAACACACAAAATCAAATCAAGAAATTATCCCAAAATCAAAACAACACCCACCATTAGCGTTGACCCAATAATCCTCAAATTCCACATACTAGGGGCTTCTACAAAAAACAAATAGGGGCGGGCTTCTACAATTTTTCATCCCCAAATCCAAAATTAGCAAAATACTCTCAAATCATCCATAGGTATGCCAACATGAAGCGTAAATTTCAGAAATATGCACCAAGATTCGAAATTAAACCAAAGCATGAGAAAACAGGGTTCCGACGAGAGAGAATTTCGGACAGTTATGAAAGAGAGAAGACGAAGAGGAAGAAAATTTACCTGAAGCTCTTCTTTCTTCCTTGCTCGGCAACTAGAGAAAGACAAATGTTCATTAGTGAGAGAGACAAAGAGATATATATCAGGTCTGTGATTAACGTAAAAAAATTGAATAAAACCTAAGAAAACAAAATGGAGAGAGAGAGAGAGAGAGAGGAGAACGAGAAAGAGGACTGAATGAGAGAGAACCTGGCTGTGCGTCTGCAACTAGAGGGAGAAAATACATGGTTGTGCGTCTGCAACTTTGAATCACATCTCTCTCTCTCGCGGTCTCATCTGTCAATCTCCGTTTGTCCGTCACTCTCTCTCTCTCTCTCTCTCTCTTGTGTCGATCTCTCTCTCTCTCTCTCGCTCTAGCTCTCTCTCCTGGTATTGTGCAGAATTGCAGAAGGCAGGGGATAACATGAGAAGAATGGGTTAGAGAGGCGAAGAAGAAAAAAGGGGGAGATACAAAAAAAAATTTTCCAAAAATTTCACCCGCCACGCCAATGGATCCCGCCTTCTAATTTGTACCAAACTGACATATTTTTATATCAGCGTCGACTTAGTCGACGCTGATAATTCATACCATCAGCGTCAACCTATAATGTTGACGCTGATTGCCTACATTTTAATTTTTTTATTTGAACTTATTAAAACAATTATATTAGCTTATTAATTTTTTTTTTTAAGTCAAAATTGATTGAAAAAAAAAAAAAATTAATTTTTTGGGTCATAATTAGTAAAGTTTCCTATTTTTCTATTTTTTATTTGTTAATATATATACATCATTTTGTAGTTTTCACACACACACACACACATATATATATATATATAGACAAAAATTTTCTCCAAACTGGGTTAAAAGAATTTTTTTTTAACCTAATCTATAAAAATTACATGTATTTATTGAACATGTAAGATGCACATGTTCGATTGAACCTTCAATTGTATCCAGTTGGATCGATCAATTGATCTTATCACGATCAATCAAACTAATTCACTAGGATCGATCAGATGTTCGATCAAACCATCAATTTTTTCAAGTTTGATTGATCATTTGATCCTATCACAATAAATCAAACTAATTAACTAGGATTGATCGGATGTTCGATTAAACATTTGATCCTATCATGATCAATCGAACTAATTCATTAGGATCGATCGGATGTTTGATCGATTATTTGATCCTATCACGATCAATCGAACTAATTCATTAGGATCGATTTCAATTGAACTAATTCATTAGGATCGATCGAATATTTGATTGATCATTTGATCCTATCACGATCAATCAAATTAATTCAGTAGGATCGATGTTTGATCGATCATTTGATCCTATCACGATCAATCGAATTAATTCACTTTCAATTGTTTCAATTATTTGATCTTATCACGATCAATCGAACTAATTTATTATGATTGATCGGATATTCGATTAAACCTTCAATTTCAATTGTTTAAAGTTTGATCAATCATTTGATCCTATCATGATCGATCGAACAAATGCGATGGACCTAACGGATGTGTGAATGAACCTTTAATTTGTTTGAAGTTTGATCGATCATTTGATCCTATCACGATCGATCGAATATCCGATAATTTATATAAAATAAATAATGACATATTATCGGAGGTAAATTTTTGGGAAATAACATTTTAACGCCAAATCCTAATGGAATGAGATATTGCATCAAATTATATGTTGGATGAGTCAAATATTAAATATGTTTTTATTATTAAAATATTAACAACAAATTTAAATTTAATAAATTTTTAGTATAAAAGATCATTGATGTGATATTTATCTTATAATTAATTATTAGCTTAAATTTTATTTTTTATTTTTTATTTTTTTCACCAATCATTAGGGTCGACTTTGTAACTAATACTAACTATTAGGTTGACTTTGAGAGTCGAACCTAATAATATCAATAGTCCACTATTAGTGGCGCTATTGTCATCAAATTTATTTTTTAATTTTTTTAATTCTTCTACGCACTCTTTAGGGTCGACCTAATGCCTAACTATTAGGTCGACTCTCAAAGTCACCGATAATAGGTCAATAGCGTCCACTCTTAGTGGATGCTATTGGTCATCAAATTTATTTTTAATTCTTCTCGCACTCTTTAGGCTCGACTTTTGTCGACCTAATGCCTAACTATTAGGGTCGACTCTCAAAGTCGACCTAATAATAGGTCAATAGCGTCCACTCTTAGTGGCGCTATTGTCATCAAATTTATTTTTTTAATTCTTCTACACTCTTTAGGGTCGACTTTTGTCGACCTAATGCCTAACTATTAGGGTTGACTCTCAAAGTCGACCTATTGAGCTTTTATGTGATTTTTTTCTTTTTTATTTTTTCATCTTTGTCCACTTAAGTGGGCGCTATTGTTATATTAGGGTGACTATTGTCGACCCTAAAAGTTTTTTTCGCGCTTAAATTTTTCCCACCCCTAGGATAATTCTGGCGTATATTAGGATCGACTTACGTGGGCGCTAATAGTCAACTTTCGACCCATTATTAGCGTCTACTTCAGGTGGACGCTTCTAGAACTATTAGGCGACTTTCAAATAGTTGAGTATTAGGGTGACTTTTGAGTCGCCCTAATAATGCCCGATGAGTATCTTTCTTGTAGTGATTGTACACACACGTGCTGTAGTTTTATTTACAATATGAAATGATTCAAATGAAATTGAGAATATTCATTTAGAGCATGTATGAGGTAATATTGTCTTTTGAAGACAAATTTATCATTCTAAATGCACTAATTAAATAGATATTCTCTATTTAAAATGGAGAGGATCTGTTTCCATCAAATGCCTCTTAGAATCGTGGATTTGCCAAAGAATTAATTAATACAATCTTTATTGACATGCACCATCTTATACGTAATTTTATTGCATTCGTAACATTATATTATCATCTAAGAAATAATAATACCATAAACTCCAAAGAGGACAAATAAATAAATAAATAAATTTACTTATTATTGGGTCCCATGCATGCACGTCATGCACAGGTGGAAGCGAGGCGTCAGCTGCAGATTCCTATTAAGTAATTAATGAAAGAAATCAGATAATTTAGTCCAAGAGGGGAAGGCGAAGGCTATATATACACATGTGCTCTCTTCTCAAAACTCCAAGGAATAATCAATATCTCATTCTCATAGCTAGCAAGCAAGCAACAGTATATTGCCTCGCCTTCCCTTTCCATCAATGGATATGCCTTTGGTGAAAGCCGCATTCCTTTTCTCAGAATCCTTCACGGAAACGATCCCCCAGGGTGCCTTCACCCATATTTATCTCTGCATTGACCTCAGCAGCGGCTACGAGGAGATCAGATCAAGGTCAGACCAGATCACAGCCTTTGCCAGAACTGGGGTTAAACTTCTTTTATCCATCGGTGGGGATTCTTCAATCTTCGGTGAAGGAAGACTGATACATTTACTCATAAATCTAGTCAAGAAGCTGCGCTTGGATGGCCTTGACCTCCGCTGGCTGTATCCCGCCACCCACCAGGAAATGATCACATTTGGCGTCCTACTCTCTGAAACGAGAAAGCCTTGCCGCCCTCGAAGCTTCTAACCGCAACTGTCTTTTACTCTCCACGCTATCTGCCGCACGTGGAATATCCCATTCAGGCTATCGTTGAGAACTGTGACTGGATCAACGTAATGGCCTTTGACCTGTATACCCCTGATTCGTCACCCAAGTTGACTGCACCGCCTGCTCCGTTGTACAATAAACGTAACGTTGTACTTAGCGGGGACTACGGCGTCACAGCTTGGATCGATGCAGGTGTGCCGCCCAAGAAACTAGTCTTCGGCCTTCCATTTTATGGCCACAGTTGGAGTCTGGTAAATCTTGCTAACAATGGATTATTCTCACCGGCTGAGGGAGCGGCGACTGAAGTAAGTGACCCCATACCTTATAGCAGAATACTGAATTTTATAAAACAAACCCGCGCCACACCAAAGTTTGATCCCTCGTATGTCACACACTATTGCTCTGCTGGGAAGACATGGATTGGTTATGATGGTATGCTGAGCATCCCTATTAAGGTTAGATATGCCAAAGAAACAAAGGGATTGCTTGGTTACTTTGCATGGCATGTGGAAGACGGCACTACTGACTGGACTCTTTCAAAGAAGGTTAGCACGTAACTGCATGTCTCATAATTTGATAAATTACTATTTCTATTTGGATTGATCTAGTCTTCATATATATCCTAACTCGTTATTCTTATTGCTTTTGCAGCATCTATAGCATGGGATAATATTGCACGCGAATGATGATCGGTAGAAGCTTTTATTATCGATATTAAGGCCAATAATCAGATATGTCGTACGTGTTTAATTAGAAGCTTGTGTTATATATATATAAATGCCAATTATCAGGTGTGTTGTATGGCTAAAAATAAACACACGGTACCCGCGTGTATTTGTAACATATAGAAGCTTGTATTATCAACAATAAGGCCTGTAATCAGATATGTCGTCTTAATTAAGAAGCTTGTATTATCAACAATAACGCCAAGTATTATCATATATGTTGTGTTGGAAGGCCAATAATCGGATGTGCTGCATGTGTTCTTTGATATATATGGAAGGTCAATATGTATTTTCTTGTATCATGCATGTTTCATACGACATGCGTTACAGGCTAGCTTTCCATATCAAAGAAATAAAAAACAATTTGAAATTTTTTATTAAATAAATAAATAAAAACACTAAAACATTTAGAAGCCTAGAAAAAGGTACAATCCAAAGTCATATATTATAAATTTGGATAGATGTAAAATACATACGAAAGCAGACATAAATGGTGTAAAGTTTAACTTAATGATTTGGCTAGGGTCTTAGATGGAGCTTCAATATATTCTTAACACATAAAAGTTCACACAGAGGATTTAGTTGAATCATGTTAAATCACTACTTAATTATTACAAATGTTTAAGTTAATATATAGGAATTGGTGAATCTTATTATTTAGTTCATTAATATTTTAGTAATTTGCTAAAATATTCCACATCTCAGGCGTATGAGCTGTGGAAATCAGGCAAAGGCATGGAGTTTATGGATCCATCTTTGGATGATAAACTTTCATAATGTAAACTAATAAGATGCCTGCAAATAACTCTTTTGTGCGTTCAGGAAAATGCAGCTGATAGGCCATCCATATTGGAGGTTTCTTCATTGTTAAAAAGTGAAATGGTTGCTCTGAGAATTCCAAAAATGCCTGTTTTTTCTACAAAAAGAACCCAAGATGAGGAAAATAAATCTGAGTTGCCGCCAGAAATTTTTCCCGTTAATGATGCAACAATTTCTCAATTTGTAGCCGGATAATTAATCAAGCATGGAGGCCTTTCTGGAATATAGTTTCATAGTGAGGAAAAACAAATTTCCGCGTTGCAGACTTTTTGGTGACATCTATAAAATTTTCACAATTTTACATGTGGGCGTGTGAGTTCATGGCTCAACAAGTATAATATACTGGCCCTAATTTTCGAAAGGTGTGAGCCTCATTTCCATTCAAAAATTCCTTTTCTATGCTGGTAAAGTAGCAATAATCACAATGCATGATTTTCAAAAAGTTTGTTTATAAAATGTTATTACCATTTTGCAAGCCACTCGTTTTAGAGAGAGTTTATACATATTAGCTAGTAAAATCAAACTTTATTTTACTCTACACTTTCTTTTCTACATATATAACTTCCAACTCTATAATATGAAGCAGTCAAACAGTTTATATCATGTTATAATATAAAAACAGTTTAATAACAACGCATACATATCATATAGCTTGTAAGAACAACTGAATTGTATTTTTGGAGAAACGTGTGTGGATAAACATGTGGGCTGCAATGCTTATCTTCATCATGGAAAAGACTTTGTATTCATGATGGTTTCTTTTCCTAGTACCAATTAGATTAGAATTGTTTCTCCTCATTTTTTGTGTGATTAAGCCTCTATAAAAGGATATGTAGTCCTTGGTTGAGATTATCCAAAAACTCAATTGGTGAGAACACTTTGTGGCATTTACAAAGTGTAGAGAGTTTTTCTTTATTGGGTAATTGAGAGGGACAGTTGAGTGGGGTGTACAAGGGTTAAGGGCTTGGGTTTGGGATATTAAACTTGAGCGGTTCAAGCTTGTACTATTGTACTCAATATTTCTCAATAGTAAAGAAGGAGATCGGATCACGCCCCGTGGACGTGCATATTGCCGAACCACGTAAACTCTTTGTGTACGTGTGTGATTGGTGTGTATTCTCGTGTGTTTTCTTTTCAAACTTGTCTTTCGCATAAAGGGCTGGTTGGAAATTGGTTGCCAATTAATTTTCAATTTTCCCAACACTCTTCAATATTCTTCTCACTCATGGCCAATAGCTCTACTAACAGAAAGTCTTTCATTGACTCTTCAATAAAAACAGCCAGGCTCTATGGCTTTCAAGGCATAGACTTGAGCTGGGTTTGGCCTAATACGAGCTTTGATGCGACCAACATGGCCACCCCCTTGGAAGAGTGTTGAGTGGCTCTAGAGTCTGAGGCTAACAACTCTAGCCAGCCACGGCTGATCTTGACGGCTGCAGCTCATTACTCACCTGCAAATTTTGTGCCTGCTGATCCTTCTGTTTCTTTACCGTGGAATCAATGAAAACAACTTGGATTGGTTAAATATTGTGGCTTATCACTACTAGTCACCTTTTTCGGCAAATTTTACACTACCGGTTGCAGCTTTGCAAGATCCCAAGTCTCATGCCGAGATTGATAATGGTATTGTCAAATTACCATTTATTCTAAAGTTTAAACTAACAAGAATAGATAAATTTAATTATTTAATTTATGTTTTAACACTTCCTTCATGTGCATTCTTAAACTTTCCGTTACATCTGATAGAATTTATAATCAAATTTGATTATTTATGTAATCAGATTTCCATTATTTTGTATTCTCTGCACCTATAACAGTTTTCTTATAAATGGAGATCATTTGTGTTGTAATTTATCATCAATTATTAAGTGCAAAATATAGTCCTATTGGACTCTACCCTAGAGGTAAAGTGCCGAATACTAGATCACCTGTAAAGTCATGTGTCTCTATTTTCTCATTTTATTCCGCTTTCATATCTAATTTTACATATAATTATGTTTTTCTAAAAATCACTACTTCGTTGAGTATACATGTGAATCTAAAATAATAGAGTCCTACATTGAAAATATGTAAGAATTTTGAGTTGTGTGGTGTCTCAACATGCTATATTATGGACTTATTAAACGGCTCCCAAACACTACCAAAAAAAAAAAAAGAAAAAAAACTTTTGGTGACGTGTGTACAGGACCCATTTTTGAAAACGCCACAAAAAGACAAAAAAGTGCTAACATCTGACTATTTTTCCATCCAATATTTTAAATGTTGTTGCTAATATATTAGCAAGGTTTAGTGACATGGTTATTTGGGACGTTTTTTGCCAAAAAAAGGGTCCCTATTGATTTCGCTACGCTTGATTAGAGACACGTCAGGTAGGATGGTGACTAGAATATAATTTTGTGGCGCTTTTTAGTGAAAAATGCCTCTAAAAGGGGCGTTTGAAGCAAAGTGCCCCTTTTGACAAGGGGCGCTTGGTTGTGGGCAAGCGTCCCTTTTAAATTGGCAAGCCCCTTTTTAATAGGGGTGCCCAATTGGGCAAGCGTCCCTTTGGAATTGGGGTGTTTGCAATTGTAAGCGCCCAATATTTAATACATGAGAAAAAAAAAATTCCCTGTTTTAATTGTGTTTTATTATTATTTTTTTCCTTTTTGAAAAACTTGATAACAAATCTAAAATTCAAAATTATGAATCAAAATTTTATTCCCATCATTCGCCTGATCATGCTTTCCGGCAAACTTCCTTAGCAGAATCGCTTCAAGGATCGATGGAAGTGTCTCCTCGTCACGTCTAAAGTACTTCTCTATTTTCATTTTCAGCTTTGACGACAAAAAACTTACAGATTAAATCTCACAAAAGAAGATCTGGGAAGTACATAAAGTACCCATCTAAGAACAAACAGAATAAACCCCCAAAACCTATAGTAAATTTCAAGAGATTCATGAAAAAAAAAAACCTGAAATTGTCACCGATGAAAAGAGAACAACAGACTGAGGTAGAGAAGGCTGAGCCGTTGAGAGTAGAGGAGATCGGGCCGAGACAATGAGATATTGTGAGAGGAGACGGTGGTGAGAGAGTGAGAGGAAACACCGGCGAAGGAGGCTGAAAGTGAGAGGAGAGGGTGGCGAGGGAGATGAGAGTGAAAGGCTGAGAAGAGAGAACTGAGAATTGAGAGAGGAAGTGAGGAAGATGACTTGTAGAGGCGACGTCGGCGTGTGTGAGAGACAAGGACGAGCGTGAGTGAGGTTTAGGCCTAGATTGATGAAAGTGATGAATTTATACCATTTCAAAACTACTCGTTTTTTGTAAGAAATAAATAGTTAAAAAATTTGTTAATGTGTAAAACGAGTTTAAAAATTAATTAAAAAAAAAATTGGGGCGCCTGTAGAAAGCACCCCAACTTAAGGGCGCTTAGCTGTGCGCCCTAAAAGAGGGCGCTGGTCGGCAGTGCCTATTTAGGGCGCTGCCCAAAAGACACCCCTAATTCACGAAATTGGGACGTTCTCGATTGGAACACCCCATTTTATGGGGGAGTTTTTATGCACAAGCATTGCTAATTTTATTTCAGGTCGTTTATACATTCAAACATGCCTATATAGAGACGTTTTATTAAAGCGCCCCTATTCCAAGCATCAATAAACCCTTTTTTTTTTCTTTTTTTCTTTTTTTTTTGTATAGAGTTATTTTCAACACGGGTGCACTAGTAGTTTTGAGATATGTTAAGCCACTTTTCATCCATTTTAATAGTTGTTGATAGAGTAGCATTTTTGACACGGGTGGTAGTTTAAGATATTTAAATGGAGACTTGTTATTCTTAAATCTCCCTTCAATTTCTTTTTTTATATCGATCTACCATTCCATATGTAAGATCAACATCCAAATGGTGGATTTGGAGAAAAAAAAATGTGAATAGAGATGGATGAGAGATAGAAAAATAGCATTTCCATAAATGCCACTATTTAAAGTTTATACATGCAAAGTGAAAAAGTGGTTGTAGTGAAAAAGTAGCTAGGTCGATTTGTAGAGAGAATGATGTATCATGACATTAACATGTAAGGAAGAAAACTGTAAGAACATGCATGCATGACATTATTTTTCATTCATCGGAGAACATTCTATTATTTTCCCAGTAGCATATATGTAGCAAGATGGTTATGACATGTTTCCATCTCATATATGATTGTCATTTTAGGTTCAGTTCAAGGGGTGGATAAGGGGGTTGTAATTAACGGGAATCAGAACGACAATCAACACAAAAATTGGAGATTGTTAGTGATCGTTTTGGTTATAAGTAGGGTCCAATCCATTTAAAGCTTGCTCCAGCCCAAGTTAATGGCCAAAATCATTCACAGCCCAGCTGCCACCAGCAGCCGCATGCTGCTGCCGTCCTCTGCCTCCAGCCGCCAGATTCCAACGACTTTTCTGGCGACAAAAAAAAAATCATCTTTCTTTCCCTTTTTTTCTTTCCCAAATTCAAGCTTACACCTTGAGTTTAAAAAGGATGTTAAGAATATTATTCGCTAATTATTTCTTTCTTTATGTATGGGTTTCCTTAGTTTACTAGGTTTACCTTTGTTTAATTTACTAAGTTTACTTGCTTATCACTCATAGTCTCTTTATAAATATATGTTTACTTCTTTAGTTTACTACATTACTCAATACATTGTTGTCTATTATATGCTTTCGCTCTCTCTCTTTCTCTCTCTTCTCTCACATTCTTCCTCTCTAAGATATTCAACAATATATTTAATAGAAATTAAGGGTAAATTTGAATTTTTTTTAAAAAGTTTAAGAGTATAAAAGTCATTTAACATTTAAAATATGACGGAGAGGTCAATTGATTTAAATTGAAAGTATAATGATTCAAATTGAGCTAGCGTTTTCAAATTTTGGAAGTGTCTTTTCAAAACGCGCCGTTGCTTAGGATTTAAAGTGAAGTTTTCCCAATAATTAATCATTAATTATCTTTTGCTCTCCCTGCTTCGCCAGTCGGTCGATCTTTACTCATTCAGTTGAACTCATCCAACCGGGACTCCATCTCTATGTTTGGATTTAACCGAAGGATGAGACTACGTACGTACATACACCACTTTCTGGCTGTATGTGGTCGGAGTATTATAATTACATCATACCACTTTCTGGCTGTATATGGTTGGAGTATTATCAGTCAACTTAATGAAAACCAAATAATGGGTGATGTGTCAATCATTTCCTTAAAAAAACCTCGTACTACTTTCTGGCTCTATGTCGTTGGAGTTTTATTTTCAGTAACTTCTTTTTTTTTTTTTTTTTTTTTTATTTATTCCTAATAGTCAATCATTTACTTAAAAAATACCCAGGTTACAATTCGGTAGTTAACTAGGAACGATTTATTTACCCCCTTTTTTTTTTTTTTTTCGTTTTTGGATAAATAAAAATTTATTGGGAAACTCAAAAAAAAAAAAAAAAACACTTCTTAAAAAAATGCCAGACCGCCTAAAAGTCCGAGGAAGCCTACGTAAACAAGTACCTACAATGAGATAACAAAAAACCTAAAAGATTAGGTTAAAAAAAAAAAACTCAGCTAAAGACCAGTTAAGAGAAGAATCATGCATGGACACCTGTATTGAATTTGGATCCGACCCAACATATAACCTCCAAAAAAATGTTCCTGGAATATCTTTTTTCTCTTTCGGAACAAACTAGCATTTGTCTGGCATTATATATAGAACATACCTTCAATTTGCGGATTGCGATTGCCAACAATTTAAAAAATAAATATGAGAAAATTCTTAGAATCATACCACTTGTACGGCTATACAAGTAAATTTAAATTTTGAGCTGCTTGCCACCTAATCTTCTCGATTATTTGTGGGTAATGGGGTCTTCTCAAACAAATTTTCTCGATTATTTGTTGTTTTCTCTTTTTAATTTCGAATTTTGTTCTTTTACTTCACTGGTAATTAATGTGGGTTCAGGGGTCGGATTCATAGAAAGAGACGCCATTGTTTTGACAAGGTGCCCATTCTCTTCATTACCGTCCATTGCTTTTTCAGTGTGCCAAGAACAAATTCGATTCTGGAAATAATGCAATTTCAGACAAACAAACAAACAAAAAACAAGGAATATTGCATTTTCTTTTTTGGAATCTTTGGGGCCAACTCTGCAAAAGCAGATACTAAAAGTTGGTTAATTTAGAAGATAGAAGGAATCCTGCTTTCTCCAAGCCTATCTATAAGAAGATAGAAGGATAGTACTCTTGTTCGTATGTTTGGGCCAAGCATATGAAAGAAAATATCATATGTTTTTGTCTTCAATTTTTGCTGTGAGAGTAAGATTTAATGAGTATAGGCGTGTAACTGTTAAAGGGTTAGAGTCTCATCTTAAAAAATGTCACGTGTGTAGTTAATGTAGTATAGTTGACCATTTAGATAGATGGTTCAATGGCTTTAGAAATTTTTTAAAGTGATTAGGTATACAGTAAAACATGGATTCAAATCCTGCATTGAAATTTTTTTATGCTAGATTAGTGTAAAATACATTGGTTACTATGATGCCTCGGTGGGGATGTGTCAAGTTATGGTTTAGTCGAACTTGAGAGAACACTTATGGTCTCACTGTCTAGGCCCTTACTATGCGGCTCTTAATGGGTAGGTACTACTATGGTTACTCCTAAATAAAATAATCATAGTTGGTCTCTCTCACCTGCCCTTTTAATTAAGGAAGGAAAATATATATATATATATTTAGCATAGTTGAGCTTTAATTCATATACTTAATGAGAGTTGATAGACTATGAACAAAAGATTTCTGACGATATGATATGATTTCTGCCACTTCATTTTCTTCTTTATCTTCTTATCAGCATTAAAAATAGTTGACAAGCTATCTACAAACAATTCCCTATATATATATATATATATATATATATATATATATATTACACCTACTATATATTTAGACTAATCTAATCATCCATTGTTATATTTAACAATCATCAAAAGCTGTCCAAAAGCTTGAGCGGACATAAATTAACCATCATGCAATTAATGAAGGCAGAATTATAAAGATGTTTCAACATCTTTAGTAATGAAGCGACACAAATGTTATGGACTTTTGTTGTATTCACTACAAGAAATTAGGTCTTTAGGGGCGACTCAAAGTCGCCCCTAAAGGTTCTAAAGTGGACGCTGTTGCCAATAGCGTCGACTTGTCGACCCTAAAGGTGTCGACGCTAATAGTCCGACCCTAATGATCAAATGTCTGATTATCAGGGTCCACTTAAAAGTCGACCTTAATGATCACTTTTAGCGTTCACTTTATCGACCCTAAAAGTCGCAATGTTTTGACCCTAAAGATGATGTAAACGGAAGCGAAAGTCGACCCTAATAGTCAGGCATTAGCGTCCACTTTTAGTTAACCATTAGGGTCCACTTTGTCGACCCTAATGGTCCTTTAATAAAAAATAATAATAATAACTATCAGCGTCCAAACCAAAGTGGACGCTGATGATAGTTAATCATTAGCGTCCACAAAGTGGACCCTAATGGTCCAAAATTTTTTTTAAAAAAATTAACTATTAGCGTCCAAACCAAAGTGGACGTTGATAGTTAACCATTAGCGTCCACAAAGTGGACCCTAATGGTCCTCAAATTTTTTTTTTAAAAAAAATTAACTATCAGCGTCCAAACCAAAGTGGACGCTGATAGTTAACCATTAGCGTCCACAAAGTGGACCCTAATGGTCCTAAAAAATTAAAAAAGAAATAATCTGCGATTGATCGCACAATCGTGTGCGATCGATCGCAGTACCAGGAGGTTTTCGACATTTTGCGATCGATCGCACTTGGAGTGCGATCGATCGCAAAATATAAAAAACCTACTTAAAAACCCTCTGGTACTGCGATCAATCGCACTCCAAGTGCGATCGATCGCAGAACCAGGGAACATTAAAGCATACTATTATCATTGCTAAGATTTACCTTGTAGCAAAATGACACTTTTCTTATCTCTCTATTGGAGTACTACTTTGTGGTTCTAGTTCCTTTATGGCAACAAATATTAATTTACATAATTCACCAACTTTTTTAGTTCTGAAAGACTTTAAATCATTCCAAATAAATGTAATATTTTCCAATTATCAACATGAACTCAGCTTTGGGTTCTGGAGATAGACATTTTTTGGTTGAATTTTATGATCTTTGTTCTGTTTGTGGAAATGGATATTGGGGCAGGGCAAAGCATATCAAGTCATCACCACGTGTTAACTGCAATGATGATAAACTTGCTAAAAAGCTAGAAAAGCTGAAGGTGGGAATATGTAATAATTCTCTTCCAACATCAAAGTGTAAGTTCATAGTCAACTTCTTCAAGCAATCTCCAAGACTATTCGCTTTAAATAAAAATATGACTGTAAGAGAACTAGCAATAACAGAAATATTATAACTGAATAAAAAAAAAACTGCTGAGCTCACATCTGCTTTTTCCATCAGAATCACCCCCAGAGGAAGAAGTGTGAGGAACAGCTGCTGAGTCAGGCACATCCTCAAGAAGGGTCTGCAAGGAAGGTGGACGCAAAGTGCTTCTTGCAGCAGCAGCAAGAGAAGCAGCTGATAAAACTGGATGATCATTGTGCTCAGCATCATCATCATCATCACTAACAGCTGATACGCCCAAACCAGCAATAGCAGCCGTTGTGAGAGATAGATCCTCCTCCCTAATAATGTGCAAAACACGCCTCACAATATTACCGACAGCAAGCTCTGCAATTATGTACATAACATATTATCATAAGAAAACAAAGATAGATCTTAACACTCCATGTAAGTAAAAAATAAAAAAAATAAAAAAGAAGAACAAGAACAAGAACAAGCAAGGTATCCCTTCATGATAACCATTCTATTCATGTGATTGTACAGTATCCATAACCATTGTATTCATGTGATTGTACAATATCCATCAGCAATACTGAAGAATCAGACAAGGATAAGGAGCCCGATTAAGTAAGCATTTTAAAACTACAAAACCATAGTATCACATGTTTCACAAATCACACATCAAATTTAAGAATAAGTAGCATTGCTATTCATAAATTAAAGTATATTATTTCTGAGAAAAGGGAAACATACAATAGCATTTAAATTCAAAGGAATAGTATTAATAACTTCTTTATGCCTTGATTTCATAGTTAACTTTTTGCTGGACTAGAAAAGTTACAGGCCCTACATAACATGATCTTCATTAATTGATGAAGTTCCCTCAAGAAAATATACTACTACATAAAAATCAATCCCATATCAAGAAAAATCTTACAAGTAAATGGAGAAGACCATAGATGAAGAAGATTACTGCTAGAATTACTATAAGCAAAAGAAGTACTGGACTGATTCTGCTAAAAGATGATGTTGGGGTTGCTTCTTTCTCATAGTTGGTACTGTAATAAGGAGCAGAGAATGAAGAGAGAGATGGCTGAGGAGGTGGGTATACCAAACTTCCATCTTTTTTCTGGGCTTCATAGGGAATGCTAAACATTTTGACAGATGGGTATGCTAAAAATATAATCTTTATCACAAATGTCTTTTATAGTTTTGAAACACACATTTAACTCCAACTCCAAGAGTAGAAATATTAATGTAGCTGGAATTATGCTAAGCTGTTGACAACCATCAAATTCTCTCGGTTTTATGAGGAAAACAAAATGCTTTTGGATGGGGATTTTGCTGCTATTACATGAAAGCCGAGTGAATGAATTTTTAAGATTAGAAAGAAGATGGGTTTTTGGAGAACTGAGGAGATGTTAAAGGTTGCATACGTACCATTTGATATGGGAAGCACACAGGAAACCATTAATAGAGAAATGCAGAGTCTCTGGTTGGTGAAGATGAGATTTTTCTGGTTTTGAATTCTGTTTGCGCCACAGGAGTCCCAAGAGGAAGGTTATTCAAATTGGCACAATGCCCCATAGGAGTCCCAAGATGAGATGTTTTCACCACAAAACATCTCCAATAAGATGTAGTTCAAATGGCACCCAAAATAAAATCCCATATCAAGAAACACACAAAATCAAATCAAGAAATTATCCAAAAATCAAAACAACACCCACCATTAGCGTTGACCCAATAATCCTCAAATTCCATATAAATGATTAAGAACATTTATGAATAGGGTCCCCAAAATAAAATCCCATATCAAGAAACACACAAAATCAAATCAAGAAATTATCCCAAAATCAAAACAACACCCACCATTAGCGTTGACCCAATAATCCTCAAATTCCACATACTAGGGGCTTCTACAAAAAACAAATAGGGGCGGGCTTCTACAATTTTTCATCCCCAAATCCAAAATTAGCAAAATACTCTCAAATCATCCATAGCTATGCCAACATGAAGTGTAAATTTCAGAAATATGCACCAAGATTCGAAATTAACCAAAGCATGAGAAAACAGGGTTCAAACGAGAGAGAATTTCGGACAGTTACGAAAAGAGAGAAGACGAAGAGGAAGAAAATTTACCTGAAGCTCTTCTTTCTTCCTTGCTCGGCAACTAGAGAAAGACAAATGTTCATTAGTGAGAGAGACAAAGAGATATATATCAGGTCTGTGATTAACGTAAAAAAATTGAATAAAACCTAAGAAAACAAAATATATAGAGAGAGAGAGGAGAACGAGAAAGAGGACCGAATGAGAGAGAACCTGGCTGTGCGTCTGCAACTAGAGGGAGAAAATACATGGTTGTGTGTCTGCAACTTTGAATCACATCTCTCTCTCTCTCTCGCGGTCTCATCTGTCAATCTCCGTTTGTCCGTCACTCTCTCTCTCTCTCTCTCTTGTGTCGATCTCTCTCTCTCTCTCGCTCTAGCTCTCTCTCCTGGTATTGTGCAGAATTGCAGAAGGCAGGGGATAACATGAGAAGAATGGGTTAGAGAGGCAAAGAAGAAAAAAGGGGGAGATACAAAAAAAAATTTTCCAAAAATTTCACCCGCCGCGCCAATGGATCCCGCCTTCTAATTTGTACCAAACTAACATATTTTTATATCAGCGTCGACTTAGTCGACGCTGATAACCATACTATCAGCGTCAACCTATAATGTTGGCGCTGATTGTCTACATTTTAATTTTTTTTATTTGAACTTATTAAAACAATTATATTAGCTTATTAATTTTTTTAAGTCAAAATTGATTGAAAAAAAAAAATTAATTTTTTGGGTCATAATTAGTAAAGTTTCCTATTTTTCTATTTTTTATTTGTTAATATATATACATCATTTTGTAGTTTTCACACACACACACACACACACACATATATATATATATGGACAAAATTTTTCTCCAAACTGGGTTGAAAGAATTTTTTTTTAACCTAATCTATAAAAATTACATGTATTTATTGAACATGTAAGATGCACATGTTTGATTGAACCTTCAATTATATCCAGTTGGATCGATCAATTGATCTTATAACGATCAATCAAACTAATTCACTAGGATCGATCAGATATTCGATCAAACCATCAATTTTTTTCAAGTTTGATTGATCATTTGATCCTATCACAATAAATCAAACTAATTCACTAGGATTGATCAGATGTTCGATTAAACATTTGATCCTATCACGATCAATCGAACTAATTCATTAGGATCGATCGGATGTTTGATCGATTATTTGATCCTATCACGATCAATCGAACTAATTCATTAGGATCGATCTCAATTGAACTAATTCATTAGGATCGATCGAATATTTGATTGATCATTTGATCCTATCACGATCAATCAAATTAATTCAGTAGGATCGATGTTTGATCGATCATTTGATCCTATCACGATCAATCGAATTAATTCACTTTCAATTGTTTCAATCATTTGATCTTATCACGATTAATCGAACTAATTCATTAGGATCGATCGGATGTTTGATCGATTATTTGATCCTATCACAATCAATCGAACTAATTCATTAGGATCGATCGAATATTTGATTGATCATTTGATCCTATCACGATCAATCAAATTAATTCAGTAGGATCGATGTTTGATCGATCATTTGATCCTATCACGATCAATCGAATTAATTCACTTTCAATTGTTTCAATCATTTGATCTTATCACGATCAATCGAACTAATTTATTATGATTGATCGGATATTCGATCAAACCTTCAATTTCAATTGTTTAAAGTTTGATCAACCATTTGATCCTATCATGATCGATCGAACAAATGCAGTAGGACCTAACGGATGTGTGAACGAACCTTTAATTTGTTTGAAGTTTGATCGATCATTTGATCCTATCACGATCGATCGAATATCCGATAATTTATATAAAATAAATAATGACATATTATCGGAGGTAAATTTTTGGGAAATAACATTTTAATGCCAAATCCTAATGGAAGGAGATATTGCATCAAATTATATGTTGGATGAGTCAAATATTAAATATGTTTTTATTATTAAAATATTAACAACAAATTTAAATTTAATAAATTTTTAGTATAAAAGATCATTAATGTGATATTTATCTTATAATTAATTATTAGCTTAAATTTTATTTTTTATTTATTTTTATTTTTTTCTTTGAGAGTCGACTTAATAATAGGTCAATAGTGTCCATTCGTCATTGGTCATGAAATTTTTTTAATATTTTTTAATTCTTCTACGCACTCTTTCGACTTTTGTTAACCTAATACTAACTATTAGGGTCGACTTTGAGAGTCGACCTAATAATAGTCAATAGCGCCCACTATTAGTGGACGCTATTGGTCATCAAATTTATTTTTTAATTTTTTTAATTCTTCTATTCTTTAGGGTACTTTTGCACTCTTTAGGTCGACTCTCAAAGTCCACCCTAATAATAGGTCAATAGCGCCCACTCCTAATGCCTATTGGTCATCTATTAATTTTTTTAACTCTCAGGCCGACTTTGTCGACTAATGCGATAATAGGTCAATAGCGCCCACTCTTAGTGGATGCTATTGGTCATCAAATTTATTTTTTAATTTTTTTAATTCTTCTACGCACTCTTTAGGCTCGACTTTTGTCGACCCTAATGCCTAACTATTAGGGTCGACTCTCAAAGTCGACCCTAATAATAGGTCAATAGCGTCCACTCTTAGTGGACGCTATTGGTCATCAAATTTATTTTTTTAATTTTTCTACACTTTTTAGGGTCGACTTTTGTCGCACCCTAATGCCTAACTATTAGGGTTGACTCTCAAAGTCGACCCTATTGAGCTTTTATGTGATTTTTTTTTTCTTTTTTATTTTTTCATCTTTCAATGCGCCCACTTAAGTGGACGCTATTGGTTATATTAGGGTCGACTATTGTCGACCCTAAAAGTTTTTTCACGCTTAAATTTTTCCCACCCTAGGATAATTCCCACACAGATATTAGGTCGATTTATTAGCGCCCGTAAAGTGGACGCTAATAGTCAACTTTTCGACCCATTATTAGCGTCTACTTCAAGGTGGACGCTAATACAGAACTATTAGGGGCGACTTTCAAATAGTTGAGTATTAGGGGTGACTTTTGAGTCGCCCCTAATAAGTCGCCCCTGATGAGTATCTTTCTTGTAGTGATTGTACACACAACGTGCAGTAGTTTTATTTACAATATGAAATGATTCAAATGAAATTGAGAATATTCATTTAGAGCATGTATGAGGGTAATATTGTCTTTTGAAGACAAATTTATCATTCTAAATGCACTAATTAAATAGATATTCTCTATTTAAAATGGAGAGGATCTGTTTCCATCAAATGCCTCTTAGAATCGTGGATTTGCCAAAGAATTAATTAATACAATCTTTATTGACATGCACCATCTTATACGTAATTTTATTGCATTCGTAACATTATATTATCATCTAAGAAATAATAATACCATAAACTCCAAAGAGGACAAATAAATAAATAAATAAATTTACTTATTATTGGGTCCCATGCATGCACGTCATGCACAGGTGGAAGCGAGGCGTCAGCTGCAGATTCCTATTAAGTAATTAATGAAATAAATCAGATAATTTACTCCAAGAGAGGAAGGAGAAGGGCTATATATATCTCAAAACACCAACGAATCAATATCTCATTCTCATAGCTAGAAAGCAAGCAAGAGTATATTGCCTCGCTTCACTTCCCTAATCTCCTTCAATGGCTACGCCTTTCGTGAAAGCCGCTTCCTTTTCTCGGAATCCTTTAAGGAACCGATGCCCCAGGGTGGCTTCACCCATATTTATCTCTGCATAGACCTCAGCAGCGGCTACGAGGAGATCAATTCTAGCACAAGGTCGGACCAGATCACGGCCTTTGCCAGAACTGCGCGTCAAAGTTACACAGGGGTTAAATTTCTTTTATCCATCGGTGGGGATTCTTCAATCTTCGGTGAAGGAAGACTGATACATTTACTCATAAATCTACTCAAGAAGCTGCCCTTGGACGGGCTTGACCTCCGCTGGCTGTATCCCGCCACCCACCAGGAAATGATCACATTTGGCGTCCTACTCTCTGAAACGAGAAAAGCCTTGCCGCCCTCGAAGCTTCTAACCGCAACTGTCTTTTACTCTCCACGCTATCTGCCGCACGTGGAATATCCCATTCAGGCTATCGTTGAGAACTGTGACTGGATCAACGTAATGGCCTTTGACCTGTATACCCCTGATTCGTCACCCAAGTTGACTGCACCGCCTGCTCCGTTGTACAATAAACGTAACGTTGTACTTAGCGGGGACTACGGCGTCACAGCTTGGATCGATGCAGGTGTGCCGCCCAAGAAACTAGTCTTCGGCCTTCCATTTTATGGCCACAGTTGGAGTCTGGTAAATCTTGCTAACAATGGATTATTCTCACCGGCTGAGGGAGCGGCGACTGAAGTAAGTGACCCCATACCTTATAGCAGAATACTGAATTTTATAAAACAAACCCGCGCCACACCAAAGTTTGATCCCTCGTATGTCACACACTATTGCTCTGCTGGGAAGACATGGATTGGTTATGATGGTATGCTGAGCATCCCTATTAAGGTTAGATATGCCAAAGAAACAAAGGGATTGCTTGGTTACTTTGCATGGCATGTGGAAGACGGCACTACTGACTGGACTCTTTCAAAAGAAGGTTAGCACGTAACTGCATGTCTCATAATTTGATAAATTACTATTTCTATTTGGATTGATCTAGTCTTCATATATATCCTAACTCGTTATTCTTATTGCTTTTGCAGCATCTATAGCATGGGATAATATTGCACGCGAATGATGATCGGTAGAAGCTTTTATTATCGATATTAAGGCCAATAATCAGATATGTCGTACGTGTTTAATTAGAAGCTTGTGTTATATATATATAAATGCCAATTATCAGGTGTGTTGTATGGCTAAAAATAAACACACGGTACCCGCGTGTATTTGTAACATATAGAAGCTTGTATTATCAACAATAAGGCCTGTAATCAGATATGTCGTCTTAATTAAGAAGCTTGTATTATCAACAATAACGCCAAGTATTATCATATATGTTGTGTTGGAAGGCCAATAATCGGATGTGCTGCATGTGTTCTTTGATATATATGGAAGGTCAATATGTATTTTCTTGTATCATGCATGTTTCATACGACATGCGTTACAGGCTAGCTTTCCATATCAAAGAAATAAAAAACAATTTGAAATTTTTTATTAAATAAATAAATAAAAACACTAAAACATTTAGAAGCCTAGAAAAAGGTACAATCCAAAGTCATATATTATAAATTTGGATAGATGTAAAATACATACGAAAGCAGACATAAATGGTGTAAAGTTTAACTTAATGATTTGGCTAGGGTCTTAGATGGAGCTTCAATATATTCTTAACACATAAAAGTTCACACAGAGGGATTTAGTTGAATCATGTTAAATCACTACTTAATTATTACAAATGTTTAAGTTAATATATAGGAATTGGTGAATCTTATTATTTAGTTCATTAATATTTTAGTAATTTGCTAAAATATTCCACATCTCAGGCGTATGAGCTGTGGAAATCAGGCAAAGGCATGGAGTTTATGGATCCATCTTTGGATGATAAACTTTCATAATGTAAACTAATAAGATGCCTGCAAATAACTCTTTTGTGCGTTCAGGAAAATGCAGCTGATAGGCCATCCATATTGGAGGTTTCTTCATTGTTAAAAAGTGAAATGGTTGCTCTGAGAATTCCAAAAATGCCTGTTTTTTCTACAAAAAGAACCCAAGATGAGGAAAATAAATCTGAGTTGCCGCCAGAAATTTTTCCCGTTAATGATGCAACAATTTCTCAATTTGTAGCCGGATAATTAATCAAGCATGGAGGCCTTTCTGGAATATAGTTTCATAGTGAGGAAAAACAAATTTCCGCGTTGCAGACTTTTTGGTGACATCTATAAAATTTTCACAATTTTACATGTGGGCGTGTGAGTTCATGGCTCAACAAGTATAATATACTGGCCCTAATTTTCGAAAGGTGTGAGCCTCATTTCCATTCAAAAATTCCTTTTTCTATGCTGGTAAAGTAGCAATAATCACAATGCATGATTTTCAAAAAAGTTTGTTTATAAAATGTTATTACCATTTTGCAAGCCACTCGTTTTAGAGAGAGAGTTTATACATATTAGCTAGTAAAATCAAACTTTATTTTACTCTACACTTTCTTTTCTACATATATAACTTCCAACTCTATAATATGAAGCGAGTCAAACAGTTTATATCATGTTATAATATAAAAAACAGTTTAATAACAACGCATACATATCATATAGCTTGTGCATATACCACATAAACATTTACTTATAACATTCTTTACATATTTTGTTAGCCATATTTCATCCGCCTAATCATTGGATTTGCTAAGTGTATCATTCTCACTTAATCGTCAAAGTTTGTTAAGTGTATACATCCCCCCAAACTAATATTATCTCCCCCTTCTAGCATCAAATTTTCTCTCTATATATTGGTTCTTAAATGATGTACATTTGAATAAATGATGAATACTATGATTGTCAATTTTTAAGCTATGTACCAAAGTATGTGGGGAAGCCATTATTTTGTTTGTCACATTTATAAGCATTGTTTGGAAAAACCTCGAAGTGTAAGGGTATTTGGCAAATGCTATGTTACCCAAACCTAAAAGTAAGAAACTCGGTTTTAAAACATATGATTATGATTTTATTGGTTTTGCTTGTAATAGTTCATGATATAGATTCCTTATTATCAAGAGCGATGTTTTAGATTACAATACTATTATTGAATCTAAAAATGCTATCTTCCTTGAGTATGTATTTCTTTTGAAAATAAGGAAAAATTATTTCTTGAATTTTATGTTGTTTGTAATAAATTGTTGATGCTATGTAAGAATTGAGATGAAGCAAGGGAGCTAGAACGAAAGGAATCTCGGTAATGATTTTTATTGCTTATATTGTTGATGATGATCTAACATATTATGATGAAGCAATTAAATCTCTATTTGATGCATTTTTTTTTTTTTTTGGTTAGAAGCTATAAATAATGAATTATAATAGATTATGTCTAACCATACTTGGGAACTCTTTGAGTGTCTAACTTAAGACCAAATCAATTGGTTATGTATAGGTGTTTAAGAAGAAGCTTAAACCGGATTATACAGAAGATAAGTATATGGTAGACTTGGTAGTTAAAAGCTACAAATAAATGCAAGATGTTGATTATTTGATACTTATTTTCCGGTTACTAAAATTGTATCTATTGGAATGTTATTTGCCATTGCTTCTATATATATATTTATTGAATATCAAATGGATGTCAAAGTTGCTTTTCTAAAGGATGAAGAGTTTATATGGAGTAGCCCGAGGACTGTAATTCCGGTCAAGACTATAAAGCGTACAAAATGGTGAAATTCTTGTATGGATTAAAGTAAGCTCCTAAAAGTGGCATGAAAAGTTTGACAATGTGATGTTGTCTAATGCATATTTGATTAATGGTGCAAGTAAATGCATAACAAGTTTTATAATAATGAATGTGTCATTATTTGTTTTTGATATATTGATGACTTGTTTATGTTTTGAACTAACATTAATGTTGTGCATGAAGCTAGATTATTTCTTGCATCTAATTTTGATATGAAAAACATAGTAAAGCTAATGTCATGTTGGACATTGAAATTATTAGAGATAATGATTGCATTATTTTATCTAATAGATATTATGTTTGCTTAAAAGATTTGAACACTTTTATTATCCACTTATGTCTACACCAAATGATTCAAAAATATACTTGGTTAAGAATAATGGTGATGGTGATTTTACAAGAAAAAATATGCACAAATCATTAGTAACCAGATATTTTTACAAATTAACCATGCCCTACTATTGCATATGTTGTTAGCAAATTGAGTAAATATATTTATAATCATGGTATTGAGCATTTTGATGCTATCTTTAAATTGTTGAGATTCTTAAAGGGCACAATTAATTTTGTTTTGTCGTATTGTGATTATCTTGCTATATTGAAAGGATATTGTGATGCTAACTGCATTTTTTATTCAAATGAGCAAAGCCTACTAATGGCTATTATATGTTTACTCTGACTGGATGAGCTATCTCTTGAAAGTTATCAAAGCAAACTTGCACACCGAGGTTTACTATGGAGTCAGAGTTAGTTGTCTTGGAGTAGACAGGAACTGAAGAAAATGACTGATGAGCCTATTGATAAATTAATTTGCTTTTATATGCTAATTCAGTTCCACCTGTGAAACCGGTATATGTCCATGGACTTTGTGAGGTCATAAAAGAATTCTGCAGATTCTTTGACTAAGCCACTAGCAAAAGGGCTAGTAAGAGAAGTATCGAGGGGGATAGGACTAATACCTAAATTATGATATTGTGATTGATACCCAACCTCTGCGATTGAAGATCCTATGAATGAGGTTTAATGGGAAATGAAATCATATGTGATCACGGTATGATACTGTCAATTTATGTTTATTAACTATCCTGTTGAGAAGATTAGTGATGAGTCTATCCTTATGGTGTAAGACAGTACAAGATGAAGAGTGATTAATGATGAGCTTAAAGCTCTTAATGGATCTATAGTCCCTACCTGTTGGGATGGAGTGTCCTTGCACCACTCCTAATAGATAGCACCTATATGAGTGTGGAGGTGCTATCTCCTATGAGACTTTTGTAGGTCTCTAGAGCATTCATGAAAGCCATTTCTATGGTATAAAAGATGCAGAGTGAGTGAGGATGAGTTTACAACTCTTAATGGCTTCATAGTCCCTACATGTTGGGATGAAGTGTTCTCTGCACACATTCTTAATGAATGCCACTTATGTGAGTGTGGAGGTAGTGCCGATTCCTATGAGACTTTGGCAAGTATGTAGAGCACTCGTGAAACCCAGAGGTGCATAACATGTATAAGGTGCCAACCCACTATGGAAGCACCCAATTTTTTATTTTTTATTTTTATTTTGATTTGATTTAAATTTGTTTTGGAGAAAGTTATATGGGTGATGAGTTTAGTCAACTTGTGGATTTGGTTAAAAGAGTCGAACTCTACCAAGATTCATTAAGTTCCTACTTATTTATCCTAGATGCGGTTAAAACCTTCGGGTACCACATCGATGCATGCTTTGAATCTTACTCTATTTTAATGTTTGTAACATGTGGGGGATTGTTGTAAGATGTGTGTTACAAACTATTGTTTTTTTCATAAGCCTTTTTATTCTTTGTTTAATATCTCCTAGTGTTTTTTTTTTTTTTTCTTAAAAATAATTTTTTGAGTGTTGATCATTAAAGGCTATTATGTTTTCCATACGTTTTTTGACCATGAGTTGTTAAACCCATTGATTTTTATTTACTGTTTGGCCTTAAAAATGAAGTGTCCTAGAAATGTAACAGATTTGATTGATGTGAGAAAAAAATAAAAGATTTTATATGAAAAAGTGAAAAAAAAACAAAAAAAAAAAAATGTTTTGTTGTGATTTTTTTATTTGAATGGTAATAAAAAGTAATTGATATGATTTAAAAAATAAGAATGTTTGATGTTAATTTTAAGATGAATAGTAAAAGGCCATCAGCAAACATAGCCTAGAGGTTCTGAGAATCTGGTCATGATTTGATGCAGCGTGATTTAGTGGGCTGTAACGAATAACAACAATAAGGAACATATAGTTATTTGTAGATCTTGATTCTATCAAGTAACCTAATAAATCTTTTCTAAAACGTTAGATACTCTATAGGTTTTGAAGGAAAATAGAAGAACGCTCAACTCTGAGGCTTCTTATTGAACAAAACTCATATATAATCAACAACTACGTTCTAGGGTCTATAAAACATGTATATATAGGCCCCCAAACCCTAAACCTAATAATAATACAAAATACAGTTGGAATCAACAAAACTGTGCGGCGCATCTGCAATCTCGTCCGGACGGGATTGCAGACGAGCCTCTCTGTGACTCCCAGTGATCTCTCATCTGCAATCTCGTTCTAACAAGGTTGTGGACAAGCCTCTCTAGTTGTTCCTCGGCTACAATCTCGTCCGGACGAGATTGCACACGAACCATTCTGCCCAGCTTTGTAGTCTTCTCTTTATGGCCCGATTTGACCTAATAAACATTGGAATTAGCTGAACCTCGTGAAACATGACTTTTTAGATATTTGCATTAGCTTTTCAACGCCACAAAAACCTGCTCTAATCCGAGGTATGAATCTCTAGATATGACATTTTTAGTAGGACTCATGAAATACGAATCATCACTCTTCTTTATGAAATCTTTAACTTTCTTGTCTATATAATGATTTCTGAAAACTAGAGCTACGAACATAGAAAAGATTGGCCACATGTAGGACAAAGCTGTAGTTGGGTGCTATAGGGCATTTAATTAATTGTAACGTACAACTAGGTATTGGTCATGTCTCAAAATAATATATATTTATTAGACACGTGGTATGATCTGGTTGAAGATTGAGGACGTAGTCGCATTCCACTGGATCAAAAAGAGACTCCAACGAGCAAAAGATGGGAAGAAAAAGCTGATCAACTTAGTAGGGTTTTGATAATCATGCATATATGTACATTGTAATATATACCTCATTTAAAATTATCTGATGAAACGTGTGTATCTGCTTTTAAAGATTTGTTGGATGAAAATTGTCGTCGAAGCTATAGACAAAGGCTGCAGTTTTTATGGGTAGGTTTTGGTAGATATATCTTGATAGCTACCCATTAGGAATACATTAAACGTTCCATTGGGATACTTGAACGTTCAGAATTCGGAAGATGGGTACAGTGTCAAAGTTATTTATGGGGAAATCAATTTGTTTATTTTATGAGATTACAATATATAATGTTAATTATAATTTGGGTGTTGGTTTATAATACAAGATTTATTTAATAAATGTATATATTTATTTCGGTGCATTATAAAGGAGTAGCTCAATCAGTTGAGGACCCTGACTTATAAAGCGGAAATCACAAGTTTGAATCTCCTTTCTCTTGTGCGGACATATAAAAAATAAATAAATTCCAAATGTTTGGCCTGTTCAACACGCCTTTCCTCTCATGTATGCCTTTGCACCGATAAGCTTGCTAATAGAAACTGATGAGTTGAAGACAAAATTTTAGTTGAAAATTCATCGTTCAATCCAAGTGTCGGTATATAAGCTTTGGTCTAAATCATTTTTGACTTTAACAATCAATAGCTCATTTCATCATCTATGTATTTAATAATCAAAATATTAAAGCTTTTAAGCACACAAACATTATCATGCAGACAGAAATTAGTGTACAAAATTTGATTGTAAGGAGTAAATTTTTTTTTTTTTTAGCATATCTCAAGAATCTTTGAGTTCATTTTGATACCAAAGAGAGCCAATTGTAAATCTTGTAAACTGCAGGGAGTGATTTTGCATTTTTCCTAAAAACTTACTCGATTTGTAACTTTTAGGCCCCACAAAAAGCCATATAGCCGAGAGGAGCCGTAGACTCAAATATTTTGGATTCGATTATGAACTAGGAGTTCTAATTTCTTAAATATTTTATATTATATTCTTAATTATTTCTTGTCATTTTGTATTATCATACTAGCTCTCCATTGGTCTTTCCATATATTTAAGCTTCAATTAATTTAACTTATTAGAATTGTTAGGGTTATAGCTAGCATTGTGCTCCTTGAATCATATTAATTAGATAAATTAATTGCTCATGTGATCCACTTTTAGGGCTGAATATTGTCCAAAAGAATGTTTTTAGATGTACTATAACTTTTGTTACAAATTCCTTACAAACTGATGTAATAGGCCATGTGACACTTATCACGTGATTAGCCACCAAATAATTAAATTTACCTATTAAATTTTGTTATTTAATTTTTCACCATTAAAATATTGCCACATGAGTTTGTAAGGTTAGAATTGTAGTAAAAGTTGTAGTACTTCTTGCAATTTCCTAATCTATATCAATATTGTATGAAATCAAGATGTGTATAATTGTTTTAATAATTAAGTAGCTAGCTTTTCTTATTATTTGACTATTTTTATAGTTCATGTAATATTAAATTAATTTAGATGCTGTCATTTAATCAATTAGAACTAATAATACAAAGAATATTTTAAGTGGTTTTTTTATGTCAGACACTTAAAAGACAAAGTATTGTTATCCACCTAAAATATATCAAGTCAATCAGTGTAATAAATGAGTGTGAATAGTAACATTACTAGCTCTAATACAATACTAGCAATTTGAATAGAGAAAAATTAGTCGGTTTTTAGTTTGAAATTTCTTTTATTAGTGTCACCGATCTACTATTGGACTTATGTATGCAGTAGCACTTGTACGGAACATGATCTCTCTATTTATTTGAACTGTAAAGTATCTAATTAATTATATTAGATGGGTACATATATTTGTTTTATCACTTTTTGAGAAGGCAAAAATACTACTCAAATATAACTAACTAGATATTCTGCAATTCAAAATGATCCTAATTCATACCTCTTGAAGGGAGGAACTAAGACGTTTGGAAAAATCATACGGAAGTTTGGTATAATATTGCTCAAACGGAGTTGATATCATTGACAATGCGTCACAGCCTGAAGACCCTACTATATATATATTTCATCTCATGCACACCATGGGAAGTGTGACGCTAGCCATAGATTCTTAATTACCGACCCTACAATGCGGCGATTAATTAATGGAGCAACCAACAATAATCAATTAGATAATTTACTAGCTATAGTAAGCAAGTAAATTACTCCGAGAGGGGTAAAAGCTAGGAAAGCCTACTGCCTATATATAGGCTTGCATTCTCTTCTGAAAACTCCAAGCAACCTATATATATATAGGCTTGCATTCTTTGAAAACTCCAAGCAATATCTCATTCTCATAGCTATTAGCCTAGAGCAAGCTACAGAGATGGTGGGCAGATGGTGGGGAAAATGCATTATAGCATTTCTCATCACCTTCTCTTCAATAGCTCGCCCTAATACTGCTATTGCGGCTATTATTCCCCTGGTGAAAGCCAGATATTGGTATTGCCACAGTGACTTCCCAATCCCGATGCCTAGCATACCTTCCCAGCTTTTCACCCATCTTTTTGCTGCCTTTGCGGATGTCAAACCCAACACCTATGAAGTCACCTTTCCTGACCAATCCATGCAAAAAACAAACAAGAAGGTCAAAACCCTTTTATCCATCGGTGGATTCTCTAGCCCTACCTTTACTTTAATAGCTAGCTAGCTCAGTACCCGCAAATCATTCATAGATTCCTCAATAAAGCTAGCAAGGTCTAACGACTTCCATGGCCTTAGCCTCCACTAGCTGTACCCCTCAACTGCGGCCAACATGACCAACCTTGGCTCTCTCCTCGATGAATGGCGTGCAGCCATTGACAAAAAGTCCGAGCAGACCGAAAATGACCGGTTGCTTCTAGTCGCAGAGGTCAATTACACATTGTCGACTTTGCCCATAGTCACATATCCCGTTAATCAGATTGCAAGAAAGTTGGACTGGATCAACATAGTGGCGTATGACTTTTATAACCCTGCTCTGTCAGGGAATAGAACTAGACCTTTTGCTGCATTGCGTAGTCTACAAATCAATGCAGAAACCCCACCTTGTGGGCATAACGGCGTCAGTGCTTGGCTTGCAACAACTATGCCCATCAATAAAATAGTCCTTGGCCTTCCATTTTATGACGCCTCGTGGCACCTAGTAAATGAAAATAACCGAGAAATATTTGCGGCGGCTTCTGGATGGGCTCAAAGTGATAAAGTATATATTAATGACACAGATGGGACCTTACCTTATAACCAAATCAAGTATTTCATAGAGAAACACCCAGGTGGCAGACAGGATCACAGTGACGAATATGTTGTAGACTATTTCAGTGCTGGGAATACTTGGATTGGTTATAATGATATTCAGAGTATTAGAGCTAAGGTTGAATATGCTAGGGGAAAGGGATTGTTCAGTTACTATGCATAGCGTGTGGGCGGCGATAGAGATGGGACTCTTTCAAGAGCAAGTTAGTATGTTTATATCTTTCCTAAATGATGCATCAACGTACAATTTGCCTTTGAAGCATATATATGAGGGTTTTTTTTTTTTTTTTTTGTCACATACACGTGTCTCTATTTTGATAAGTGCATGCATCATCCATATTAATTCTCACTTGTTAGGTATGTTTAATTCTAATTACTTGTAAGGTACATATGAGTCTATGATGCAAAGTTAGCTCAATCACCTCCAATGGTCTCTTGACCGAGGGTGGTCGAATCATCCTAATGACTTTGGGCTGAATAGCTCATCCCCACTCCTTCTAACTTGTTTATAGTGTGGCAGTAAGTGTTTTAAGATAATTATTAGGTGTGCTAGAGTATATTTGCTATTTCTTAAATGTTGCCGTACGTGTCAACATGTATTTGAAGGTGTAAATCAAGGGTTTTACTTTTACCTCATCCTTATTGAACTCAAACTCTTCCTATTTGAGTTCACCGCCAACGTCATTTACTACTTCTCCAACTTCACCGCCACTGTAAAACAAAAGAACCCATCAATCACCACCCTACTTTCCATCGGAGGTTTAGTTAACACAAACTCTTTGATATTCTTCTCACTCATGGCCAACAGCTCTGTTCACAGAAAGTCTTTTATGGATTCTTCAATAAAAACAGCTAGGCTCTATGACTTCCAGGGCATAGACCTGAGCTGGGTTTAGCCTAATACGAGCTCTGATGCGACCAACATGGCCACCCTCTTGGAAGAGTGTCGAGTGGCTCTAGAGTCTGAGGCTAACAACTCTAGCCAGCCGCGGCTAATCTTGACTGCTGCGGCTCATTACTCACATGCAAATTTTGTGCCTGTTGATCCGTCTGTTTCTTTACCAGTGGAATCAATGCAAAACAACTTGGACTGGTCAAATATTGTGGCTTATCACTACTACTCACCATTTTCGGCAAATTTTACGCTCCCTGTTGAAGCTTTGTATGACCAAGTCTCATGTGGATACTGATGATGCTATATCGTTAAATCACCATTTATTCTAAAGTTTAAGCTACTAATTAAGAATAACTGAATTTAATCATTTAATTTATGTTCTAATACTTTATTCACTTGCATTCTTAAACTTTTCGTTACATCTGTTAGAATATATATATATGATCAAACTAGATTATTTATGTCATCAATTTGATTGATTTTATATCTATCTTCACATATTGTTTGTATTCTCTTCGCCTATCATAGTTTTCTTATATATTATAAATATGGATCATTTGTATTGTAATTTATAATCAATTAATAAGTGTAAAATATAGCCCTATTGGGCTAGCTCTACCCTAGAGGTAAACTGTCTAATATTGAATCACATGTAAAGTCTTGTGTCTTTATTTTCTCATTTTATTTTGCTTTTATATGTAATTTTTCATATAATTATGTTTTTCTTCAAAATCACTACTTTGTTGAGTATATGTGTGAATCTAAAAGATTAGAGTCTCACATTGAAAATATGTAAGAATTTTGGGTTATGTGGTGTCTCAACATACTATATTATGGGCTTATTAAAAAACTCCCAAAGTATTTATCACCCAACATACTTATCCCCAAAGATTAATTAGGCTAGTAAAAAGAGATTAATTTAATAATTTAATTTATATTCTAATAAGAATAAAGACATGGATTGCTAGGGATTGTCTGCAAACAAGTTGGTTTTGGGATTGCCTTTCTTTGGCTACATGTGGACGCTTAAGAATTCCCAGGACAATGGTATAGGTGCACCAGTCACTAGTCTAGTAGCCAATGATGCAGACACTATTGAGAAAGGAAGTCTAGCCTACAAGGATATCAAGCGACATTACATTCAGACAAATAGCTCTGCCTTAACGTACAATGCTAATTTTGTAGTAAATTACTGCGTAATTGGATCCAATTGGATTACTTTTGATGATGTTGAGGCTGTCCAAAATAAGGTTTTATATGCAATCCGCCTTGAGTAAGCCAATAATTACTGCTGTTGACACTTGTGCCAAACACCCTTTAAGCTTAAACAAAGCCAAGGTCATCTAATTTCAAGCTTATAGGGATACTGATACAAGGCATCTTTTTAAATTTTTGGACATTTTTTCACATCTTATTCCTTTATTAGCCCCATCAGAATTGAACGACTGACTTTTCACAATGTATCTTGACATAGGCCCTATCAGTGGTATCTTTTGGATTGGAGAAAATGCATTGATATCATTTAAAGTGTTACTTAGGGGCTTCTATATCTCCAAAAGAACCCATTGAGAAAGACAATTATTCACCGAGGTTTGAAAAGGTAGCAACATTTTATTAGATGACGAGATGAAACCCAAGATCTCAGACTTTGGTATGGCGAGAATTTTTAGGAAAGATGATCATGAAGCAACCATGGATCAAAATCTTACACTTCGTTTCTTTTGCTAAGTACCTATGTACATTTCTGTTTTCCAAGTATTTGATATTTAATATTCTATAATTTCAGGCATATGAACTGTGGGAAGAAGGCAAAGGCATGGAATTTATGGATTCTCCTATGGATGATACGCTTTCATCCTGCAAATTAATCACATGCATGCAAATAGCTCTTTTAAGCGTCCAGGAAGACGCTAATGGCAGGCCATCTATGTTAAAAGTTTTTCAATTCTAAAAATTAAACAGCAGCTCTAACTACTCCAAAAAAGCCAACTTTTTCAAGGAAAATAGATGAAGAAGAGAAAATAAATGCACATTGAAGTCAGAAATGTGTTCTAATAATGATGCAACAATCTCCAAACTAGTAGCACGATGAGCTTAATTGGAGCCCTTGTGAAACATATATAGTTAATCTAAAAAAATCCTTCCACCACTCCCCCTCCCTTTTTTTTTTTTTTTCCTTTTATTTTTTCTTAGTCATAGTGTATATGGTGATTCACAATCGTTCTTTAAACATTATTGTTGCAAAAATCGTATTTTTATAATCCACTAATAACGTACTTCTTCAAGATGTCTGGGGACTCCCATTTTCTATACTTCACAGTAAAACTCAATTCTTTTACACATTTACCTTAACCATAAACTACTTGATTTGCATAAGCAAGGATTACAATATCCAATGGTAATTCACGGTTTAGTCCCTATTCAAACCAGGAAATTAAATCAAACAAATGATACAAAATTACATTAAAAAAAAAAACCCTATAATTCATATTATTGTAGCGAGTAATGCTAGGTACCATATTTTTATCATCCTAAAATTCTCTTAAAACTAATGTGGCTAATCAAAATTACCATATGATCAAAATTCAAGTATGATTCATCTAAAATTTAATGGTAATTTTAAAAGCCACATCAGCTTTAAAACTCTTGTTAAAATAAACTATAGAATACTAGAGAATATAGGGATAAACTGAATATTGTATTTCTGTGTGTTTTAGAACTGTATACAATAGGGCCTATTTATAGTTGAATAAGGCCAGATAAAATAGGAATTACAATTAAGGAATTAATGTACAATATTATAAAATAATATCAATGTATATACAGGGAAAACATATCAAATCAGCAATTATGGTGATTATCAGAATATAATCAGAATATATTCTGATTATATTCTAACATCCCCCCTCAAACTCAAGGTGGTAATGTAGATGCCAACTAGAGTTTGGAAACAAGATCACGGAACCGTCCAGTTGGGTGTGCTTTGGTGAACACATCGGCCAACTGATCAGCGGAAGCAATGGGACAGAGACGGAGGGTCCCCTGCAAAAGATGATGGCGCACAAAATGATAGTCGATCTCAATGTGTTTAGTACGTTCATGAAATACATCATTATGCGCAATTTGAATCGCACTTCGATTGTCACAAAAGATAGGAGAACTAGAGGTCTGAGAGACACCTATGTCATGTAAGAGCCAACGAAGCTAGAGGAGCTCAGAAGTGGTGTTGGCAAGAGCATGATACTCAGCTTCGGTGCTAAAGCGTGCAACAACTAATTGTTTCTTACTACGCCAAGAGATGAGAGAATCACCAAGTAAGAAACAATAACCCGTGGTGGAACGACGATCAGTGGGATCACCTGCCCAATCAGCATCTGAATATACATGTAAGTCTAATGATGAGTGAGAAGAGAAATGCAAACCATGAAACAAGGTGCCCTTCACATAGCGAAGGATGCGAAGAACAGCCGCATAATGAACCGAGCGTGGTGCTGTCATAAACTGACTAACAAGGTGGACTGCATAGGCAAGATCCGGTCGTGTCACGGTAAGATAGATGAGACTGCCAACTAACTGTCGATAGAGAGTGGCATCAGAAAGTAGCTCACCATCAGTGGCACGAAGTTTGACATTTGTCTCTAGAGGGCTATCAACAATTTTGCAATCAGTAAGGCCAACTCGTGAGAGGAGATCTGAAGCATACTTGGCTTGAGAGAGATAGTAACCTTTTGGATCAGAAGACACTTCCAATCCAAGAAAGTAGCTGAGAAAACCCAAATCCTTCATCTCAAATTGTTGGCTCAAAAACTGTTGAAGATTACGAATACCAACAGTATCGTCTCCAGTAATAATCATATCATCAACATATAGTAAGAGAAGAATGAGACCAGCATCAGATCGCCAGATAAAAAGAGCAGAGTCACAGGGGCTAGAAACAAACCCAATCTGCGCAATAGTGGAGCTGAATTTGGCAAACCAAGCCCGTGGAGCCTATTTCAAACCGTACAATGCCCGGCGAAGTCGGCAAACCTTGTATGGCGGATGATCGTACCCAGGAGGAGGCTGCATATAAACTTCTTCACTAAGATCACCATTGAGAAATGCGTTTTTTACATCCATTTGAAAAAGATCCCAATGACGCACAGAAGCCATAGCAAGGAGTGATCGAACAGAAGTAAGGTGAGCCACTGGTGCAAAAGCCTCCTCATAATCAATACCATACTCCTGATTGAACCCCTTTGCCACAAGACGTGCCTTGTATCGCTCAATAGACCCATCAGATTTTGTCTTAATCTTGTAAACCCACTTGCACCCTACCGCAGTTTTGCCTAAAGGTAAATCAACTAAGTCCCAAGTATGGGTTTTGGAAAGGGCATTAAGTTCTTCAGACATAGCATTCTGCCAAAGAGGGTTAGCATGAGCCTCACGGAAGGAGTGAGGTTCATGGAGAGTAGCAAGAGTAGAATAACAGTGATAATCATGAAGATGGGAAGGAAGAGATGTTACCCGAGTAGAACGACGAGGAATAGAGGGAGCGGGCTCAAGAGTAGATGGATCAACAGGCAGGGCAGTGTCATTGGGGTCGACCGTCGGAATGTCGTCTGAAGAGCTTGTCATCCCTGCATCAAGATCAGTAATGTCGGGGAGCAAATCAAGCGAGACATTAGTGAAGATAGGAGAAGAACTAGAGGGACGAGTAGAAAAAGACTCCATATCACTAAATAGCCTATGTTCCCAAAAAGTGACGTGCCGCGAGATGCGGAGCCGTTTGGAAATAGGATCATAACAACGATATCCTTTGTGTTCAATGGCATACCCAAGAAAACAACATGGGCAAGAACAAGGTTCTAATTTTATTCGTTCATGGGATGGAAGTAGCACGAAACAGACACAACCAAAGAGGCGGAGAGATTGGTAATTAGGAGGAGATCCATACAAAAGTTCATAGGGGGACCTATTTAAGGTAGTGGGAGACGGGACCCTATTAATGGTATAAACAGCGGTAAGAGCGGCTTCTCCACAAAAGTGCTCAGGGATAGAAGCAGATAGGAACAAAGCCCTAACAATGTCTAAGATGTGCTTGTGTTTACGTTCAGTACGACCATTTTGTTGAGAAGTATTTGGGCATGAGCGATGGGGAAGAGTGCCATTTTGTTTGAGGGTAGTAAGGAAGGTAAATTCACGATATTCCATAGCATTATCAGAACGAAAAAATTTTATGTTGCGAGAAAATTGGGTTTGAATCATCTGTTGAAATTCAGAGTAAATTTTCGGAAGTTCAGATCGATTTTGTAAAAGATAAAGCCATGTGTATCGAGAAAAATCATCCACAAAAATGACAAAATAGCGGGATCCACCCATGGTGGGAATAGGCGCAGGGCCCCATACATCAGAATGCACCAAATCAAAAGGAGCAGAAGAAACAGATGCACTATTATTAAAAGGTAAAGCACTTTGTTTTCCAAGTTGACATGCAACACAATCAAATGACTCAGACTCAACAGACCCTAATTGACCACTTGTAGCTAAAGAACGAATACGAGAAATAGATGCATGCCCTAAACGAGAGTGCCATAAACTGAGGGTCGTAGAGGGAGACCGAGATGGAGTGGCAGCTGATACAGCAGGAGGAAGATGGAGTGATGAAAGCTCAAATAGACATCCAATCTTACGGGCGGTCCCAATTAGCTGTCCCGTCTGTGGATCCTACACATCACAACCTCGGTTAGAAAAATGTAGTTCTAAGCCAAGTTCACAAAGTTGGCCAACAGATAAAAGATTTAACGAGAGATTAGGCACTAAGTATGTATCAGACATAGATAGTTGATGAGTTGAAATAGACCTAATGTGACTGACAGCAAGATGGGAACCATTAGCAGTGTAAATGGTGGTAGGCCTAGGTAACACAGATTTTGCAAAAAATATGGAAGAATTCGGTGTCATGTGATTACAACAAGCAGAATCAATATACCAAGAGGAATTACCTGGTGTGGTGGACATGGCGGTATTAAGATTGGACTTAGATAAAACCTGATGAATGAGAGCTTGATCAGAGGAGAAAGAGTACTGGGTTGGGGTGCAATATCGGTGTAAGACATATCTGATGTATCAGTATGAGTAACCACAGCAGCCTTATGACTAGGAGCTCGATGATTCCCACGAGAAAGTCTTTTCCTGCATTCACTATATCTATGGCCAAACTTCTGACAATAGTGGCACTGGATGTTCCGATTGGATGAGGAAGACCCGGCAGGAATAGAATTGGGAGCACGCGCATTGCGAGATGCAGTAGCCATGACCATCTCAGAGGTGTGTAACTTCATAGTAGAGAATTGAGTCTCTTCTGAAACAAGTTCACTAAGAGCACTCTCCAAAGATGGCAGTGGTGAGCGGTGAAGAAGAGAAGCTTGAGTATGCTCAAACTCATCTCGAATTGTCGCAAGAAACTCGGCTAGGCGCATGTTATCGCGAAAAGCGATGTACTCAGAGGCATCAACCTTATCCCTCCACTTTGGCTCACATAATGCTAATTGATTCCAAAGACAAGTCATTTGTGAATAAAAATCAATAATACTCTGACCTGGTTCCTGGCGCATGTGATGAAGCTTGGTCACAATCTGAAACCGCTGAGCAAGATCAGTAGTGCTGTAGCGCTGAGCTAACATATCCCAGACATCTTTGACATTGTCAAGATTGCCAGATGTCATGCTGATGGAGACAACACAAGTGTTGGAGAACCAAGAAATAATCTTGTAATGGATACTTTTCCATGTACGGAGGCGGGTTGAGAAAGCTGCAACAGGTTCCTCTTTTCTAGCAAGAGGCTTAGGTTCTTCACCAAAAACATACTCCCAAAGACAATGTCCTTTGAGCCACCTACTCATATTTTGAGACCAAGCCGGGTAATTGGAGCCATCAAGAATAGTAGGGATAGGTTGGGTAATATCTTTGGTGTTTGGGAGAGTGGTAGGAGGTACGGCCATTTTTTTTTTTTTTTTTTGGGATATAATCCGGTGTGGTTGGGTGTAGGGTAGGTTCTGTGAACTTGGTGCGAGAATTAATCTGGTGTGGTCGAGTGTATGATAGGGGATATGAGCTTGTTTTTAAGGGTTAAGATCTGGTGTGGCTAAGTGTATAGTAAGGAGTATAGGCTTGGTTCAAGAGGGCTGAGATCTAGTGTGGCTAGGTGTATTGTAGGTGTGTGAGCTCAAAAGGTAGAAATAATCTAGTGTGGCAGGTGTAGTGTAAAAAAAAAAAAGAGCTCAACAAGACAAGTTACAAGGTGGTGGCGCGTGGTGGCGCGTGGCGGCTCCGAGTGGCGCGTGCTTCAGCTGGTTCGACAGATCGGCAGCCTCCGATCACGAATCTATGATTCATTTTTGAAAACGGCTGACAGGGGCGGCGCGTGGTGGCCGGAAACAGTACTTGGCGGTGGTTCAAAATTCCACATAGACTTCAGGCGGCACGTGGCAGCTCCTGGTGGCGCGTTCTTCTGCAGTCGAAGATCGGCACCCCGATCCGATTTCGCAAAATTTTTCAAACGGCCGATCGGGCGCGCGTGGTGGCCGGAGGCGGCGCGTGAATAGTGACACAGAGACTTCAGGCGGTGCGTGAGAGCGTGTTGAATTTCAGAACGTTGATCTGATAACTCCACAGGACAGATCGGACCTTTTTGAGCCTGTTGGTATAATAATTATACCAAAACAAGATCGAAAAAGCCTTTGAACGGACTGACTTCCTACTTCTCTAGACAAGGCTAAAACTTGGCTCTGATACCATGTTAAAATAAAATATAGAATACTAGAGAATATAGGGATAAACTGAATATTGTATTTCTGTGTGTTTTAGAACTGTATACAATGGGGCCTATTTATAGTTGAATAAGGCTAGATAAAATAGGAATTACAATCAAGGAATTAATGTACAATATTACAAAATAATATCAATGTATATACAGGGAAAATATATCAAATCAGCAATTATGGTGATTGTCAGCAATTATGGTGATTATCAGAATATATTCTGATTATATTCTAACAACTCTATTATAGCGCAAGAACGTTTTCTGCTGCTAACATTTTTAATTTTTTTTATACCGGAAAATCCAATGGTTTGAAGATCACCAAAAAACTTCCGTATTGGTAAAATCAATTACTCACAATTTCAACACAGTATCAGAAAAATTAGAACACTATAATATCCCAACAACAAAATTCACAACCCAACCATTCCCCAAACTGAAAGTAATCACAAAGATTATAAATTTAAGCAAAACCCAGAAAGCACAACTACAGAAAATCTTTCAAATAAAATTATATATATCGTATATATACCTGCTTGACCCAATCTTCCAAAACCCTTAACAGCCTCCCTAGTCTGCTCTCTGAGCTTATCAAGCGACTAAGAAACATGGGTCTCCTTGGTAACCTTCTACTTCTCCTCCATCCCAGTCCTTGAACTGCAAATAGCAAAGCAGGTGGTTGTTCCTTTTTGGTCCCTGTAACATCTTTTATCACCATCATAGGCAAATGAAAGTGAAATATTCAAAAACCGGCGTCAAAGAACAAAGCTTTAGAGCATAATTCTGAAGTGAAAGATAAAGCCTTTGGACTGGTCGGCAATGGGTGCACAAACAGCGACACTCCCTCGAGTCCCTCCGTCTCTTTGTCTTCACGCCGGAAAAGAAAACAAGGAAAGGATCGTCGCGTTCCCGAATGACGCCGTTTTTTGTTCCTTTTTAGTATTTGCAGTGGTGACCGTTAAGGTTGTTAAGACGACACCATAATGACATATTATATAGATCTGTAATAATAGCTACCAAAACGACGACCCATTTTGCATTTGCTTGCATGACGGTAATTACCAAGTGTACATGAGCATAATATTAAGTTTCAAATAAAAATTCCCATGACAATAAAATTAATGCAGGAGAATTAAAAACTTTTCATTTAGTCATAAACTTGAATACAATAGTACTAGAGTTTTACAATTTTGTACTTCTCAAAATATCTATGAGCCGATCATGAAGAAATTATACTGCATGTAGGGATGTCACCAGACTCACCACCATCCCAACCTTTGGAACATCTAAACATGTGATGTAGGGGAGCATATTCAAGAATGTCTCTAAAAATGTATACAAGTAAAAAGGGTGAGTTTTATATATGCAGAAATATTTACATGATGTTCACTCCGCTCCCGTCTATTTGGCCTTCCACTAGTATTAATATGAGCCACCAGTTCCAACAATAAGGAAATCAAGGCTTACACTAAGATGTAAGATACAATGCTACATATAGGATCGGCCGGTCGGCTTTGATGATGTTGAGGTTGGAAACCTTGGCCATGTTTAGCTTTTTGTTTGTTCTTTGTTATTGACAAAAGCGGAATACACACCGGCCAATTAATCTTACCTCTCCTCTCTTCAACTGTCTCAGAAGATCCTTCCAAAATTAATCCACCTCCTGATCTCCACCAATTTCATGCAAGCTGTTACTTTCTTCAGAATTGAAATATAGCTTTGCTCCATGATGTCCAAAATTGTCATCATTCTTCTTTTCCATATCTTTCTTTCTTTACAGTTGAATCCTTCGACTGCACAGACTTGGATCAAATCGGGTTACTGGTTCTCCGGCAGCGAGTTCCCCATTTCAGACATAAACTCAACCCTCTTTAGTTACCTTATTTGCGCTTTTGCAGGTCTAAACTCTTCGTCCTACAAGTTCTCTACCTCATCCTCCGGTGAGCCATACTTCTCCACCTTCACCAACACTGTTAAACAAAAGAACCCATCAATCACCTCCCTCCTTTCTATTGGGGGTGGAAGGGCAGACTATGCAGTCCTTTCATTGATGGTCAGCAAGGCTTCCTATAGAAAATCTTTCATCGACTCTTCAGTGAAGATAGCAAGGCTTTATGGCTTCCAAGGCCTAGACCTTAGTTGGGTTTCAGCAAACCCAACCTCCGACATGACCAATATGGGGTTACTCTTTAAGAAGTGGCAAGCTGCAGCGAGTTCTGAGGCCAAAAACTCTAGCCAGACAGAATTGATCTTGACTGCTGCTGTTCAGTACTCACCTGATGTGGATAGCACTTCTTGCCCGGTGGACTCTGTTAAGTATGACTTGAATTAAAAGTCATGGTGGGACCCAATGATTTGTCTCTTTCTTCAAGTAGAAGAGGTTTTTTGGCTTAACCGGTTTGCTCCTTTGCATGTGGGTTTTGGAGACCTTCTCCTATGTGTATTTGGACTCCTTGTTTGACTTATAGTAGAAGTCCTAGACCAACATGTAAAAGGAGAGTTAAGCTTCTATATAAGGAACAAAGCACAAGGTGAATTTGTGTGTGTCAAAAACGTGAAGCACCAAAGGGAGGAGAAAAAGGAGAGAATTTGAGAGGAGGTACAAGGGCAGCAAGGGTGTTTTCTTCTTGGTGGTTTTTGGAGCCAAAAACAAGTGATTAGAAGAAAAAGGGTGCTGCAGAGTGAAAGAAGAAAATAGAGATCAGCCACCATCCGTTCCAGCAAAAGAAGAGTTTGTACATCTGTCTTTTGTAAATAATCTTTCTTGTGTGATAGTGAGATTTGGGTGTATTGGGGCTTTGGAATCTGAGTGATTTTCTCTCTACTATTTTTGTACTCCATCTTTTGATAGTGGATTTTCTCCGGGTCGTCTCTGCCAGTGGATGTAGGCTTGTTAAGCCGAACCACAAAAATCTTTGTGTTGTGTATGATTGCTTATCTTTGTTATTCCGCATTCTTCTTATTTTTCGCATCTCACGGGTCTTGGGAAATAGGATTAATTTCCTAACAACTGGTATCAGAGCCAGGTTCGAGTGGGAGCGATGGCAAGTGAAGAAGGAAAGATGGGAATCGAGAAATTCAACGGCAAAGATTTTGGGTTTTGGAAGGTACAAATTGAAGACATTCTTTATGGGAAGGATCTTCATCAACCTCTTTTGGAAGAACAACCCGACGACATGTATGATAGCGAGTGGGCTCTGCTTGATCGTAAAGCCCTAGCAGTTATCAGGTTATCACTGTCAAAATCAGTTGCACACAACTTTGTAAAGGAAAAGACCACAGCAGGTCTAATGAAGGCTTTGTCAAGCATGTACGAGAAGCCGTCGGCTAACAACAAGGTGCATCTGATGAAGAAATTGTTCAACCTAAAGATGGCGGAAGGAGCTTCGGTGGCACATCATCTTAATGAGTTCAACACCATCACAAATCAATTATTCTCGGTGGAAATTAATTTGATGATGAGGTTCGTGCGTTGATCGTCTTGGCATCTTTACCAAATAGCTGGGAAGCAGTGAGTATGGCTGTGAGTAACTCTGTAGGAAAGAGTAAACTAAGCTATGAAGACGTCAGGGATTTGATTCTTAGTGAAGAGGTTCGCAGAAAAGATGCGGGTGAAGCCTCTTGTTCTGGTGCTACTTTAAACCTCGAGACTCGGGGTAGAGGACAAGATAGAAACTCTGGTCAAGGCAGATCAAATTCCAGAAAAGGGAGAAGCAAATTTAGATTCGGCCAACAACCTGAGTGTTGGAACTGTGGCAAGACTGGCCACTACAAGAAGAATTGCAAGGAACTGTGGAAGGAGACTGAGAATGATTATGCAAACGTAGTGACAGAAGAAGTATATGATGCCCTACTTCTTTCTGTTGATAGTTCCCTTGATTCTTGGGTCTTAGACTCAGGAGTATCTTTTCATACGACAGCGATCCGTGAAATTCTCGAGAACTATGTTGCTGAAGATTTCGGGAAGGTGTATTTGGCTGACGGAACGGCGCTGGATGTTGTGGGCCTAGGCGATGTTCGCATTAAAGTTCACAGTGACTCGGTATGGAAGCTACAGAAGGTCAGGCATGTTCCGGAGCTGAAGAAGAATCTGATTTCAGTAGGACAGCTTGAGGAAGGGCATTCAATTCATTTCCACGGTGGAAAGTGGAAGGTCAGCAAGGGAGCCATGATTTTGGCTACTGGTCATAAAACAAATACTCTCTATATGACCACGAACAGCAAGGATATAGATGCTGTTGTAGATACGACTGCTAACTCAAAACTATAGCACCTAAGGCTTGGGCACATGAGCGGGAAAGAGATGAAGGTACTTATGTCAAAAGGGAAACTACCGGGGTTAAAGTCAGTTGAGTCTGATTTGTGTGAAGGCTGCATCATAGGGAAGCAGAAGAAGGTGAGTTTCGCGGAAGTTGGCAAAGCACCTAAGCTTGGAAAGCTGGAGCTGGTACACACGGATTTGTGGGTCCAGCACCAGTGGCATCTCTTCGAGGCTCGCGGTATTACATCACATTTATTGATGACTCAAGCAAGAAGGTATGGGTTTATTTCTTGAAAAGTAAATCTGATGTATTTGAGACTTTTAAGAAATGGAAGGCCATGGTTGAGACTGAAACAGGCTTGAAGCTCAAGCGTTTCAGATCAAACAATGGAGGAGAATACGAAGACAGGGGGTTTAAACAGTTTTGCGCAGTGAATGGGATTAGAATGGAGAAAACTATCCCAGGAATGCCGCAGCGGAATGGCGTGGCTAAGTGCATGAACATAATTCTCAATGAGCGTGCTAGGAGTATGAGGTTGCATGCTGGGTTACCAAAGACTTTCTGGGCTGATGCAGTGAGCACTGCTGCATACCTGATAAATAGGGGGTCTTCCGTTCCCCTAAGCTATAGACTACCGGAAGAAGTCTGGAGTGGAAAAGAGGTAAATCTTTCACATCTGAAAGTTTTTGGTTGTGCTTCGTATGTCCATGATGAGTCTGATTCTCAGAGTAAACTAGATGCTAAATCTAGAAAGTGTTTCTTCATTGGATATGGAGATGAGGCCTTCGGTTATCGATTTTGGGATGATCAAAATCGGAAGATCATTAGAAGTCGGAATGTGACTTTTAATGAGTGTGCTATGTACAAGGATGGGTCAAGTGCAGAACCTGAAGTTACAGAGTAGGAACCGAAGAAGTCTGAGTTTGTTAACTTAGATGATCTTTCTGAAAGTACAGTACAGAAAGAGAAACAATTCGTGGAGGTGGGGCTTGATGAACAGTGTTCACTCATGGATGAATGTGATGACAGAGAATCTTCAAGAGACTTACAGCACCAGAAAGAGTCTTATTCTTTAGCAAGAGGCAAAGAGAAACGTGATCGAAAAGCAACAAAGAGGTATGGCTTTGAGGATATGGTTTCTTTTGCTCTGACAGCTAGTAGTGGAAATTCATCGTCTATTCAGAATGGTACACTGAAAGAGGTGGAGTCACTATGGAGTGGTAAAGCTTGGGAATCGGCAGAATTACCCAAGGGAAAGAAGGCTAAAGGGTGCAGATGGGTCTACAGAAAGAAAGAGTCATCGGAGAAAGCTGTATGGTCAACGGGGCTGATAGGGAGGCATGGTGTAATGTCTAAACCAAGTCCTATGCTCAAGTTCAAGAGGCGCTTGGACTTGAGGGACACTTGTGGAGTGTGATTGCCCTTGGGGTTGAGGCGGAGACATCTGGAGGAGACACGTTTTTGATAGACTTGATGGGATTCAAGTCAAGGTGGAGATTGTTAAGTATGACTTGAATTAAAAGTCATGGTGGGACCCAATGATTTGTCTCCTTCTTCAAGTAGAAGAGGTTTTTTGGTTCAACCGGTTTGCTCCTTTGCATGTGGGTTTTGGAGACCTTCTCCTATGTGTATTTGGACTCCTTGTTTGACTTATAGTAGAAGTCCTAGACCAACATGTAAAAGGAGAGTTAAGCTTCTATATAAGGAACAAAGCACAAGGTGAATTTGTGTGTGCCAAAAATGTGAAGCACCAAAGGGAGGAGAAAAAGGAGAGAATTTGAGAGAAGGAGGTACAAGGGCAGCAATGGTGTTTTCTTCTTGGTGGTTTTTGGAGGAGCCAAAAACAAGTGATTAGAAGAAAAAGGGTGCTGCAGAATGAGAGAAGAAAATAGAGATCAACCACCATCCGTTCCAGCAAAAGAAGAGTTTGTATATCTGTCTTTTATAAATAATCTTTCTTGTGTGATAGTGAGATTTGGGTGTATTGGGGCTTTGGAATTTGAGTGATTTTCTCTCTACTATTTTTGTACTCCATCTTTTGATAGTGGATTTTCTCCGGGTCGTCTCCGCCAGTGGATGTAGGCTTGTTAAGCCGAACCACAAAAATCTTTGTGTCGTGTGTGATTGCTTATCTTTGTTATTCCGCGTTCTTCTTATTTTTCGCATCTCACGGGTCTTGGGAAATAGGATTAATTTCCTAACAGACTCCATAAGGGATAACTTGAATTGGGTTCATGTCATGGCTTATGACTACTATATGCCTCAGTGGTCAAACTTTACAGGTGCTCTTGCAGCCTTATTTGATCCATCAAGCGAGGCTAGCACGGATTATGGCGTTGGTGCATGGATTGGTAGGGGCTTGCCTGCTGGAAAGTTGGTCTTGGGCTTGCCTTTCTATGGCTATGCGTGGACGTTGAAGAATCCCACGACAATGCTATTGGTGCACCGGCTACTGGTCCAGCCATTACACCTGAAGGAGACATGAGCTATAAGGAAATCAAAGCTTACATTAAGAGATATGGGGCTAATGTAAGCTACAATGCTACATATGTAGTGAAATTCTTCACAGTTGGATCGGCCTCGGTCGGCTTTGATGATGTTGAGGTGGTCAAAATTAAGGTTTCTTATGCCAAGCAGAAGAAACTACTGGGCTACTTTGTGTTGCAAGTCCCTTATGATGACAATTGGGAGCTTTCTGTAGCAGGTAAGAAATGTAGCAGTCTTGATAATCTATTTGATGTTAAAATAATACTCTTAGAATGCTTATCTAATTGCCCACGTAGTTAAAGAATTCGAATATGTCAATATGACTTGAATGATCATCTTAAGCCAAACAAAAACGAAATTATATCCCATTTTATTTAACCCAGGAATAAAGATTTCAATGTTAGGCCAATGTCAAGTTTTTGCTAATGCTTGTCAAGATTTTAATGGCCTTTCCTGTTCGATTACACAAAAATCTTTTTCTTTCTTTTTTTCACTGTTTGGGTTTTGATTGACAATAATCAGATTTCAGTCAAATGATGTACTTTATTGAAGGAAACGTCTACATGAACGGATCAGGATTCCCTACAATTGGGACCCCTGTTATTACCCTGCCCTTCGTCTATAAGAAGGGGCCGGGGCTCTCGGGTGTGGGAATTAGAGGGGATCCCCATCCCTACATGAGCTTATTGTCTTTTGTTTTTATGTTTCTCCTGACTTGGCTGGACTTAGGAAACACTTTTCCTGGAGTTATTGGGTTGTCTTAGAAAGAGATAAGACATGACATATATGACATTGATATTTATAGAAGATTATCTCATTTCCTTAATAAACTAAACTATATGAACATCCAATTATTTCAGCAATCCAAAGTATTAGAAGTCTGACAGTGACATTGTTTTAAGATCTTTTCTAACATATTTGTCTCTCATAAATTCAATCATGAGATGCATTATCAGCTCAAGAGGAAGGAAATAATGGACAACACAAGGGGCATTTATTAGTGATCGTTTTGGCTACAACTGCTACTGTTGTTCTCCTACTCGGCCTTGTAATCTGTTGCTTAAGGAGGAGAATGCTCAATTTTAACGGTAAAAATGTCTACTACATGTACTCACAATCTATAATTGGAAGTTAGGATCATTTACTATTTTAACCCCCATGATTGAGGAACTAACACTTTTGGGCATCTTCTCATCATTATTATTATTATTATTATTATTTTTCTGTTAATATAGGAATGGTTGTTACATCTAAAGAATCAGAGTCCAAAATTAATCATATTGTAGCTGCAGGAGATTTTAATGGCAATGTTCCTGATCTGCAAGTCTTTATTTTAGCTGACATTGAGGCAGCTAATGATAGACTTTCATTTGAAAATAAACTTAGAGAGGGAGGTTATGGTCCCGTTTACAAGGTAAACTTCTGTTAGACTACATATATTGTGGCATTGCCTCATCATCATTACAAGTGCTTCAAGTTTTAGACTAAATAAATTGGCAGAAACATACCTCTATCTATAAACCACTCCCATGCTACATTTTGGCAGCAGGAGTAGAAAATGTCTAGCAGTATCTCAATGATGGAAAGATACCAACTAATCATGGGTGGCTATTTATTTATCAGGGTGTATTACCAAATGGACAAGAAATAGCAGTGAAAAAGCTTTCTAAAACATTGACTCAAGAGTTTGAGGAGTTTAAGAATGAGGTTATACTTGCTGCAACATGTAAATCTTGTGGGACTTTTGGGATTTTGCATTGAGAGAGATGAACAAATGCTGATCTATGAGTACATGCCAAACAAAAGTTTGGACTTCTACATCTTTGGTCTGATATCTTTCCTACAATTCAATTACAGTAAATGAAAGAATGTTAAATGCAATAACATAAGAGCGCTTGCCTCTTATTCACAGAAGGCTGCAAGCCAATAATTAAAGATGTTGACACTTGTGCCAAACACCCTTTAAGCTTAAACAAAGCCAAGGTCATCTAATTTCAAGCTTATAGGGATACTGACACAATGTGTCTTTTTAAATTTTTGGGCATTTTTCGCTATCTTATTCCTTTATTATTCCCATTAGAATTGAATGACTAACTTTTCACAATGTATTTGACATAGACCCTATCAGGCGGTATCTATTGGATTGGAGAAGACGCATTGACATCATTGAAGGTGTTACTCAAGGGCTTCTATATCTCTAAGAATACTCGAGAATGGCAATTATTCACCGAGACTTGAGAGCTAGCAACATTTTATTAGATGACAAGATGAAACCCAAGGTCTCAGACTTTGGTATGGCTAGAATTTTCAGGAAAAATGATCATGAGGCAAACACAGGTCGGATTGTTGGAACATAGTAAGTACTTGGCCTAAAAAGTTTTGTAACCTAAGATTTCTTGTTTGTTAAATAATTAATTTTTATGTTAAAAAATCCAGTGCAGCGATTATGTTCCTCCTGAGTATGTTAAAAAAGGCGTGTACTCCACCAAATCTAATGTTTACAGCTTTGGAGTTCTACTTCTACAAATCATTAGTGGCAAGAGGACTGCTTGTTATTATGGTTTGGATGAGAACCTAAACATCCTAGAATATGTAAGTAACTTGAGTAAACATTGCTAAGACAATCGTGGTGCTCAACTTGAGTAAACATTACACTTCTTTTCTTTTGCTGAGCACCTATGTACATTTTTGTTTTCCAAGTATTAATTTGATGCTCAATATTCTATAATTTCAGGCATATGAACTGTGGAAAGAAGGCAAAGGCATGGAATTTATGGACTTTTCTTTGGATGATGCACTTTCATCGTGCAAATTAATTGCATGCACACAAATAGCTCTTTTATGCGTCCAGGAAGACACTAATGACAGCCCATCTATGTTAAAAGTTTCTTCAATGCTAAAAAATGAAATAGTAGCTCTAACTGCTCCAAAAAAATCAATTTTTCAAGGAAAACAGATGAAGAGGCAAAAAATAAATGCACATTGCAATCAGAAATTTGTTCTGATAATGATGCAACAATCTCAGAACTAGTAGCACAATGAGCTTGGAGCCCTTGTGAAACATATATAGTTAATCTAAAAAAATCCTTCCCCCATAGTGTATATATATGGTGATTCACACTTGTTCTTTTAACATTATTGTTGCAAAAATCGTATTTTTATAATCCACAAATAATGTACTTCTTCAAGATGTCTTGGGACTCCCATTTTCTATACTTCACAGCAAAACTCAATTTTCTTACACATTTGCCTTAACCATAAACCGCTTGATTTGCATAAGAAAGGGTTACAATATCCAATGGTAATTCATGGTTTACTCCCTATTCAAACCAGGAAAATAAGTCAAACAAATGATTCAAAATTACATTAAAAAAAAAAAAACTAAACAAAATAAAACCCATAATTCATATTATTGTAGGGCAAGAACGGCTTCTGCTAACATTATATATAGGAAAATCCAATGGTTTGAAGATCACCAAAAAGCTTCCGTATTGGTAAAACCAATTACTCACAATTTCAACACGGTATCAGAAAAAAATTAGAAAACTATAATATCCCACAACAAAGTTCACAACTCAACCATTGCCCAAACTGATAGTAATCACAAAGATTATAAATTTAAGCAAAACCCAGAAAGCACAGCTATAGAAAATCTTTCAAACAAAATTAAATGTATTGTATATATATATATACCTGCTTGACCCAATCTTCAAAATCCCTTAACAGCCTCCCTAGTTTGCTCTCTGAGCTTATCAAGTGACATTGAAACATGGGTCTCCTTGGTATCCTTTTGTTTCTCTCCCATCCCCAGTCCTTGAACTGCAGAGAGGAAAGCAGGTGGTTGTTCTTTCTTGGTCTCCGTAACATCTTTTATCTCTATCATAAGCAAATGAAGGTGAAATATTCAGAAACCGGCGTCAAAGAACAAAGCTTTGGAGTAAAACTCTGAAGCGAAAGATAAAACCTTTGGACTCGTCGACAATGGATGCACAAAACTGACGCTCCCTCCGTCTCTCTGTCTTCGCGCTCTGGAACAGAAAACGAAGGAAAGCATCGCATTCGTCGCGTTCCCGAATGATGCCAAAAACGAACCGTTTTTGTACCCCATTTTTAGTAATTAAAGTGGAGACCGTTAAGGTTGTTAAGGTTGACGTATTGTGGCGAGCTGTAATAATAACCATTGAGATGTTTACTTTTTACTGAAATTTGGACCGTTTATATAGGGATGAATATAGTAGGAATTTCAATAAAATTCGAAAACCCCAATTACAAGAGATTCTCATTTGTTATCTTACCCAAAAGCATCTTACCAAGCTGTAAATCTGAGGTAATTTTTTTCGTCTGATTTTTTTTATGTAAAGTACTCTCAAAATCAACGAATTGATACACAAAAAATGATATGGGTTAGGGTGAAATACCATATTAGAGATAACTTGAATTGGGTTCATGCCATTTGTCCAACTTTACATGTATTTAGTTGATTTAAGACACTGCGCGTGGGGAGCCTTATAATAATGAAGATTTTCTTACTTTATACATGTGATTGTGGGGATTAGGATCATTTCCTATTCATTTAAACTGGATAATATTCAGTTAGTTATAATGGAATAATATTTTTGTCTCATATAACTAACAAGATATTATCCAGTTCAAATGAATTGGAAATGATCCTGTTCTACGGTATAAGTGTTGTGATAAATGTATGCTGTTATTTTTGTTCAATTTGTTTATCTTAATACACTTCAAATTGGACCTGTTATTAATATTGCTCCACCATACTGTGGGCTGATGATCAAATGGAGTATTTCCTATATATGATTTGGTCTATTAGAAGGAATCTCTGCAATTTCTAAAAGAAAATTAAATCCTCACAACGATTCTCAAATTTTCTTTATAAATGACAATATGAATTTCATTTCTTCTTCTTTTTGAGTGAGACGCAACCAAGATAAGCTTGATCCAACAAAGATAATATATAAGGGGGCAACGAGACGTACGTGGACCCAACAAGAAGCTATATTATACGAGAAATGTTTGGTTTTTATTTTTTACCTATTTTTTATCCATCTCTTATAAGGCAAATCCATGTTTAAGTGCATAAATTTAAATATTATATGAAAATGTTCATACATATATATAAGTGGATATGTTGTTAATGTTATGGAGTAATGTTCAACTAGTTGGGCTTGCCCGTTGATGGGCCTCCCCTTATTATTACACCTATTATATATTTGGACTCATTCAATCATCCATATTTATTTAACAATCATGACAAGATGTAACAACCAAGGACTTAAGGCTTGTTTGGATGTGCGTTTGAGAGGTCTAAAAGTGGATTTAACATTCAAAAAGTCTGTTTGAAGAAAAAAATTTTAGTTTGGTAAAAAAATTGAAAGTGCTTTTAAGAGTCTAAAAATAAAAAATTGATCAAAACACACTTTTGAAACTTTTGCCAAAAAATGTTTTTTGACTTAAAAACTTTATTTTTTAAACGTAATCTTAAATATACTATTTTTTGTTTTTTTTTCCTAATTATCTTAAACATACTATTAAACTAGACGAAGAAGCATTGCAAATGTTATCGACTTTTGTGTTGTATTGTCAATGTCATTTACAATATGAAAGCTTTCAATATTTACTATGCCTCATGCACGTGATGCACGCGTAGTGACAATGTAGCTAATAACCCCTCAAAAGAATTAATAAATTTCTTTGGGTTTTGGATAGAAATTTCCTTTGAAAAACCAATTTGTAAAAAGTTTTTATCCGGCTTGGGTTTAATTAATGGGATGTACGTAATGAAGCTACGTACCAACAAATCAAATATTCAAAAAGGATATATATATATATATATATATATATATATATATATAGTAATATTTTAGATTAAAAGAAAGATAACAGTAATTGGCCGATCGAGCTGAGATCGAAGATCGTGTACTCTGTTTCAAGAAATTTCAAATGGACATTTGTTTTTTTAGCAGGAGTTGGTTATCGATCCATTTTCTACTTTCCGAATGGTAGAGAGTGTTGATGACAGTTTTCCAAGGATGATGTGGCACAATTCTTGTGGATTAATGTGACGTCTGAGGATTTGTCAAACTGCAAGATTAAGAAAGATTAGGATAAGAGCTGCCGGTGGTTGCCGGCGGGAGATAATTCTGATGCCTAGGTCAGTGATTTAGTTGGAGAGTGTGTAAGCTTAATGAAAATTCAAGCAAGAGAGTTGAGATTACCGAATAATGAGTTAGAACTCCCCTTTCGTTTAGCAGTAGCTGCCTTGCTGGCATTGTAGGCCCCATACTTCCCTATGATCCATGTGTGCCATATTAGTGGAGTAGATCGAGCAGGGATCTGACGTATGTAAATAATGTGAGTTCCCGAGTCTTCCTTGGGAATGCGTGTTTTGTTTAAGTACTAGGTTATCGGCCGGAAGACTGATGCACTCTCGATGGATCAATCTATTAGTCGGTTGGGCCAACTAAGTCTTGGTCTGGGCCTAGTCCTTAGTGGGCTTGCGCCTTGGACCGGGTCTAGAGGATTGTCGGGCTAATGTGGCTGATCCATGGCCCAACAGTCACCCGCCAATTTTCTTGTCTGGATGACTATGGAAATTTCATGTTCTCGAAAATGGGTCTGCTTTTATAGTCTCAACCTGTCCTCAGTGACAATATGCTGAATTGATCTTCAGAGTTTTGACGGCTCACTTGTCAGACGATTGGCGCGCACTTTCTCGAGGAACCCTAGTCCCTAGGGTTTTAAAAGCCACAAAGCCGATTCGTTGTCTTCACAAACCTTACAAAAGGCTTTCTTTTTCATCATTTCTTGACTTTCATCTATTTACCTCGACAAAAGCCATTTTCGTATCCTCCAAACTCCAAAATTATTCATCTTCCTACTGGCGTGCTTCCATTTGACCCACTTTTCTCAGTATTACTTTCTGAGATTGGTGTATTTCAGAGTTGTGGTCGAGTCTGTACCTTGCACTGAACCTTTCGTAGCCTCAGATAGCCCAGTGCTCAAGTACCTAGACCTTTTGCTTCCCTTAATTGAACCGGCAGTAGACCGGCTTTGTCTGAGTGTTACTCATCTTCTAATCCAACAAGGGCACCCACTTATTCCTCGTTTGTTAGTCTCCGAGCTTTTGTACCTAATAGGTCGCAATGATGGTGTGGAATTTGACAGAATGGGTGATTCATACCTGGCCTTGTGGAAGTCGGAATTGATGAGTGCTGACGAACCTCGAATTTGAGAGTATTGCTTCATTCCTCCTACTGTACAACTGGGCTTCGATAGTGACCAAACTAGTGCTGTGGTGCGCGTCGAGGAGAACAAAGTGTGCTTGTACGAAGATATGTTCAAAGCAGGCTTCAGGCTACCCTTCTCGAGGATAGTCCGAGAATTGTTGGCTTATCTTTGAGTGGCCCCCCACCAAATCGTGCCAAATCCTTGGAGGGTCTTTTTTGCCAGCATGGTACTTTGGCCGAAAGTTCTCGGGGATGTGCACCCACTCACTGTTCGAGAGTTCTTGAAGGTGTACAAGCTTGTGAAGAATCCCAACTCTGACCATCTCTTAAAACTTCCAACTTACAAGGCCGGCAAAAGTCGAAGCCATGGGGTGGTCCCCAAATTAAATATTCTAGTTTTGCCCCTGCCTCCATCGGATTTCCACCTTGACAGGAATAAATCATTTCATCAATAGATTGTTCCATAATGTTTCCATACAAATAGCAAACCATGTCTTATATATTATTGGTCTTATTGTTGATAATACAATACAAACTTCACACAACATATCTGATTTTTGGCCTTAATACAAGCTTCTATGTTACAAATAACACGTCGGCCTTATTGTTGATAATACAAGCTTTACACGACGACATTGTTGATAATGGCTCAAATTGTCAACAAGTGTGAAGATAATTGTTGAAAAATATCAATATTCAAGTTGGTGGGTTCAAGTCATATTTATCTATAAGAGGATAAGGTTAGTTTTAAAAGGAATCCAAGAACAACTTGAAATTTGATTTTTTGGAGAAAACGTGTGTGGATAAACATGTGGGTTGCAATGCTTATCTTCATCATGAAAAGACTTTGTATTCATGATGGTTTCGTTTTTCCAGTAGCAATTAGATTAAAATTGTTTCTCCTCTTTTTTCGTGATTAAGCCACTATAAAAGGACATGCAGTCCTTGGTTAAGTGGGGGATCCGGAAAATTCAAATTGGTGAGAGCACTTTGTGACATTTACAAAGTGTAGAGAGTTTTTCTTTACTAGGTATTTGAGAGGGACAGTTGAGTGGGGTGTACAAGGAGTTAAGGGCTTGAGTTTGGGATATTAAACTTGAGCGGTTCAGGCTTGTACTATTATACTCAATATTTCTCAATAGTAAAGAAGGAGACCGGATCACGCCCCGTGGACGTAGGCATATTGCCGAACCATGTAAACTCTTTGTGTACGTGTGTGCATATCTGTTTTTTAATATGTGGATTTGTTTTGGGTCTGGAATGTAATATGTTATATGTGACGCTTGTAACTTCGTTGCTTTGGTTATTGTTGCTTGTAAGAGCTTTACACTTATGATGATTTCTATGAATGAAACTGATATGGATTATCTTTCAAACAAAAAAAAAAGAAAAAGAAAAAAGAAGACATTAGCGATGGAATAACCATATCTCAAAACTAAGGCTCAATTTACTTTGACGTAAAACGGTTTCTGTCGGAAAATATTTTAAGGGAACTCATTTTTCCCTGAAAATGTTTTCTATCGAAAACATTTTACGGCGTTTACCGCGCGCATGAAAAATAATTTTTTTTAATATTTTTTTATATATATATATTTTCCAATAAGGTCCCTACCAAGACTTGTTTGAGACCCCGTCGGGACCTGCTCGGGACCCCGCCGGGACTTAACTGGGAGTTGTCCGGGACTTGCCCGGGACAATTGACCAAGACCCCGCCAAGACCTGCCTAGGACCCGCCTAGGACTTGACCCGGACCTGCCCAGGACTTGACCGAGATCTCACCTAGACCCGCCCGGGACTTGCTTGGAACGCTACCTGAACCCGCCGGGACTTGCCCGAGACCCCGTCAGGACTTGCCTGGGACTTGATCGAGACCTCGCCGGGACTTGATCGAGACCCGCCTGTGACCTGACTGGCACCTGCTCGGGACATGATTGGGACCCGTCTGAGACCCGATCAGGCAAGTCCTGGGTGGGTCCCAGTCTAGTCCCGGGCAGGCCCTGGTAGGGTCCTGGGTAAGTGTTGGGCAAGTCCTAGGTGGGTCCCGGTGGGGTCTTGGGCAGGTCCAGGTCAAGTCCTAGGCGGGTTCCAATTAGCTCCTAAGCGAGTCTCGGGCAAGTCTCAGGCAGGCCCAGTGAAGTCCCGGGTAGGTCTCGTGCAAGTCCCAGTCAAGTCCCAGGCGGGTCCTAGGCAAGTCCTGGTCAAGTCCTAGGCAGGTCTCGGTTAAGTCCTGGGTGAGTCCTGGTCCAGTCTCGAGCAGGTCCCGGGCGGATCTCGGGCAAGTCCCGGTCAGGTCTCAGTTAAGTCCCAAACAGGTCTCAGTCAAGTCCTGGGCGGGTCCTTGTCAGGTCTCGGGTAGGTTCAGTTAAGTCCCGGGTCAGTCCTAGTCAAGTCCCGAATGGGTCCCAGTCAAGTCTCGGTTAGGTCGGCGGGTCCTGTGCAAGTCCGGTCAGTCCTGGTACTTCTGGCGAGTCCCGTGAAGTCTCGGAGGGGTCTCGGTCAAGTCTTAGGTAGGTCCTGGTAGGGTCCCGGGCAAGTCTCAGGCGAGTCCTGGTCAAGTCCCGGTCAAGTCTCAGGCGGGTCCCGGTTAGGTCCCGAGCGAGTCCCGGGCAAGTCTCAGATAGGTCCCGGTCAAGTCTCGGGTGGGTCTTGGGTAGGTCAGGGTGGGTCCCATTCAAGTCCGGTTAGGTCCTGGGCAGGTCTTGGTGCGGTCCCGAGCGGGTCCTGGGCGAGTCCCAGTCATGTCCCGAGGGGTTCCTAGGCAAGTCCTGGCGAGATTTTGAGTGGGTCTTGACAATGTCTGTCGATTTGAGAATGAGATGCTCATAGTCGAAAAATGGTTTACGGTTTTCAAAACCATAAACCATTTTCCGAAAATTAAAAAGAATTTATGGTTAAAAAGAAACTATTTTCCGTTGACCACTATTTTATGTCGAAGTAAACACCATAAAATGCAAAAATCATTTTCTGAAAACCATTTTACGTCGAAGTAAACAAAACCTAAATACAAGAGGTACTATAATTTTGTGTTCCAACCCAAGAGTCCCTATCATTTTATATAGGGGTGCAAAGGAAACCGCCCGCTAACCGCTAACCGCTATAACCGCCAACCGCCTAACCGCCTAACCGTTTAACCGCATTAACCGTAATCGCTAACCGCCTTTTTATATAATATATTTTTATAATTATAATTATAAAAATATAACATAATCACTTGATCATTAAATCACAATTTTTTTAAAAAATAATTAAATCACAATTTGAGTATTAATATATTATCACTATAATTTATATGATTATATCATATAATCATTTGATCATTAAATCACAATTTTTAAAAAATAATTAAATCACAATTTGAGTATTAATATATTATCACTATAATTTATATGATTATATCACATGAGATTGATTATTAAATCATTTGATTATATAATAACAAATTATACATATATAATATGACATAACTCATAAGTATACCAATTTATACTAATACAACAATTAAATATCTAGAGACTTATTTCCAATGTATGTTATAAACCTATAAGTCTATATAAGTCTACATATGTATATGAATAATATAAATGTATAATATCAATAGTTAATCATATGATTCAATGACAATTCAAATACTTTATTAAAGACTTCAAGTGAATCATATTATTAATGTACAATGATGATATGATTCGTATAATATCAAATTAAGTAATTGACATTGGATTAAACAATGACCAATGTGTTACTTATAAACATAATTTAAGTATTAATGTATTATCATTATAATTTTAGTAATTTATATATTATCACTATAATTGATATGATTATATCACATGATGACTTGATCATTAAATCATATGATTATATAATAATAAATAATACATATATAATATGACATAACTCATAAGTCATAAGTCTACAAGTTAATCATATGATTCATGTACAATGATAATCACAATTGATTCAATTGAATTAAACAATATGTTACTTATAACTACAAGTCTACAATTTAATTAAAACATTATTAGATACTTTAGGAATTTAGGATTTAGGAGTTTGAACATTACCATTTACCATTAGATATTAAGTTCAATTCAAAGAAAAAGATTATAAGTAAATATGATAAGAATTTAAATAATTAATCATATGAATCATATGATATAATTTAATGAGACTATATGATTATATAATATCAAATTAAGTAATTGACATTAGATTCAACAATGTGTTACTTATAATCACAATTGAAGTATTAATGTATTTTTGAACATTTTTAGAAAAGAAATTTAACCATTTTTTGAAAGAAAAAAAAGAAAATTAACAATTTTGAACAATTTTGAATTTTATATATATATATATATATATATATATATATATATATATATATATATATATATATATATAAAATTGCTTATAGTTATATTATATGCATATTGAATAATATAAATGTATAAGATAAATACTTAACTATATGATCCAATTACAATTCCAATACTTAATCAATTATTCATGTACAATGACAATGACAATGTGATTCATATAATATCAAATTAAGTAATTGACATTGGATTAAACAATGTGTTGCTTATAACTACAATTGAAGTATTTTTGTTTGTTTGTAAGTTTATAAGATCAACACTTAATCATATGATCCAATGACAATTCAAATATTTAATCATAATATTTATATACAATGACAATGTGATTCATAAAATGTCAAATTAAGTAATTAGCATTAGATTCAACAATTACTTATAACAACAATTTAAGTATTAATATATTTTTCATTTTTTTGAACACTATTTTGACAATTTTTAAACCATTTTATGAAAAAAGAAATTGAACCATTTTTTGAACAAATTTTTTTAACAATTTTTTGACCAATTTTTTGAACCATTTGTTGAACAATTTTTTAAAATTGAACAAACCAAAACTACGTCGTTTTAATACCCATATATATTAATCTCTTCCTAACCCTAAACTAAACCTAATCAATCTCATTCTCTCTTTCCCCCACGGCGCCGCACAGAAGGTCCAAAGTTCCGAAGCTCCCCCCTTCTCCTCCTTCTTTGCCTTTCCATCTCGACACTCACTTTCTCTGTCAGCGATCTGGGTTCGTCTTCTACAAGCCACCAGGTATGATTTTCCTTCGAATCTAGGTTCTCTTCCAATCGTTATTTTCCTTCTCTACTTCTCAATCTCGACTCTCACTGTCTCTTTTCGTCTCTGTCTCAGTGTTTTTCAGTTCTCACTCATCTCGCACCATATTCTACCAGCCAGCAGGTACCAATTAATTTTATGGGTTTTTTGGTTCAATAAGATGAGGAGGGTTTTTATTTTAGATTGCTGAAAATGAAAGAGGGTGTTTCTAAATTTTTTCTACTGTTCGGGAATTTGTGGTTGTGGATATGCTAAACAATTTCTGCCTGGGTTGTGTTTCTAAATAACACAATTTATTGGAAGATGGGATACCATCTATAGCAATTGTCAATCATTTGATATGTTTGCTTTGGGTTAATACATTCAGAATAAACATAATAGAATTAATTAATTACAATTCTTTTGTATAATTTAGGGCAATCATTTGGTTAATTGACTGGTTTGAAGTCACTTTGAACACTGCTATGCATCTTTTCTTCTTTGCCTAGAGGCTCTGTTCTGTGTGTTATATATATATCTGCTACGCATCTTTTCTTCTTTGCCTAGAGGCTCTGTTCTGTGTGTTATATATATATCTGCTACGCATCTTTTCTTCTTTGCCTAGAGGCTCTGTTCAGTGTTATATATATATATATATAGCCAGAAGGCTTGAATCATTCAATATATAGGGATAAATTACATTTTCTTCTTCAATAAATTACATTTAAGTAGGTTTTACAAATAGAAGTATGTATATTAAATTGTCTACTGGTGTTTTTCAACTGTATTAGATGGATGACACTTTGAGTGATGCAAGTATCTCGCCAACGAGTAGCCCTCCCCCTGTTATGGAAGTGCAAGATGTTGAAACACATTCCTCTGAAAATGATAGAAGTTCCTCACATTCCTAACAAACTAAAAAACCTACAAATCAATCTATTGTGTGGGAGCACTTCAAAAAAGTGGAACCAATTGACAAGGATAACCCTAAAGCTAAGTGTAATCATTGTAGCAAGTTGATAGGGTGTCACTATAGGAGAAATGGTACTTCACCCATGATGTCCCACCTTACCCATGGTTGCCCAACATCTCCACTTTTGAAATCAAAATTATCCAAAGGCCAAACTCTGTTGCAAATGTCACTTAAGAAATCGGTCGAAGGCACTACTAGCAACCAATTGGGATTCAAGAAGTATGATCCAGAAATTTTAAGGAATGGGTTGGCTGAGTATTTCATTGCGAGTGAGCTGCCTTTTAGGCATGTGGAGAGTCATTCGTTTAGAAAATGGATGAATTTAGTTGAACCTAGGTTCAATGTACCAAGTCGTACTACTCTACAAAAAGATTGCATGAAAGTGTGTGAAAGAAAAAAACTTACGTTGAAGAGTGTTTTGCGTGGTAAAAGGATTTGCATCACTACTGACACATGGACATCCATTCAAAATTTTAACTACATGTGTGTTACCGCTCACTTCATAGATAGAGATTGGATACTACATAAGAAAATAATCAAATTTTGTCTAACTTCCAATCATTCGGGTGAGGAAATTGGAAAAATGTTGGAGAGTACATTGCGAGAGTGGGGGATTGGTGGTGTTTACACTATTACAGTTGATAATGCCTCGGCCAGTAAATTGGGGATTGAATATTTAAAGAAGAGGTTGAAGGATAAGAAATATACTGTTTTGGGAGTTGAATTTCTTCACATGCGGTGTGCTGCTCACATTTTAAATCTTGTTGTACAAGAAGGCTTGGATGAGTTGGATGATTGTATAGATAATATAAGGAATGCGATAAAATATGTGAGGTCTTCACCGTCTAGGATGGCAAAGTTCAAAGATTGTATACAGCGGGAAAATATTACATGTACGAAGACGGTGTGTCTAGATATTAAAACTAGATGGAACTCTACATACTTAATGTTGTGTACCGCTGAGAAATACGAAAAAGCTTTTGAGCTACTGGGTGAAGAAGATCATCAGTTTGTTGTTCCTTCTATGATTGATTGGGAAAATGCTAGGGCATTTGTGAAGTTTTTGAAAACTTTTTATGATGCCACGTTGAAGTTTTCAGGTAAATGTTTATAAATTAGTTATTTTTAAATTCACTTTACTTTTTATTATGCATTAATTCATTTTAGTTATATTACGTTTCAGGTTCAAATTGTGTCACTTCCAATTCATATTTCATGCAACTTTGTATTATTCAACATACATTGAGTGATGGGTGTCTTAGTTTTGATCCTATCATGAGGAGTATGAGTCTTAGTATGAAAGAGAAGTATGAAAAGTATTGGGGGAATATAGAGAACAATACGAACGTCAACTACTTGATGTTTGTTGCTTTTGTTCTTGACCCACGTTCCAAGATAAGGGCGTTAACGTATTGGTTGATAAAATGCCTTGGGACTAAGCGGGCGGAAGACATAGTGAAAATAGTGAAATCCCTCATAAAACGTTTGATGGACCAATACAATAAGTTTAATGCTAGTGAGTCGTCTACCATGCAGGCAAATGTAGGAAGCTCAAGTGGTAATTTGAATGTTGGTTGTGATGTCTTGGAAGATAGCGACTACCAATTTAGGAAGATGTTTTCCCAACACCTTGAGGAAGAGGATGATTTGGCATGTAAATCGGAGTTTGATCGGTATTCATTGGATGAGTGTGAAAAAACAATAAAAGATTTTGATATTTTAGGTTGGTGGAAGGTTAATGCGTCCAAATACCCTACCCTCGCAGAGATAGCTCGTGATGTATTTGCCATTCATATTTCCACTGTTGCTTCTGAATCCGCATTTAGCACCGGTGGACGTGTATTGGATTGCTTTAGGAGTTCATTGTCTCCACTTACCGCTGAAGCCTTGATTTGCACACACGACTGGATAAAGAACCGCTTAAGCAATGCCGAGTTGGAGGCGTTTTTGGCAGAATTTGATGAGCTAGGTAAATGTTTATAAATTAGTTATTTGCAACTTCATCTAGTTTTCATTATTTATTAATTTATTCTAATTATTTATTCATAGATGTGATTCAACCTTCAAGTTCAAGTGCTGCTTCATCTTTTGCCTAGAGGTTTGTTAGTAACGAAGGTTATTATTTTTTGAATTGTCATAGTATTTTAATTACAATACAATTATATTAAGCACGTTTTGATATGTGTACATGCTTGTGCCTTAATATTATTATGTTTAATATTATAACTTTTCTTCTTTTGATGTCCACATGATTTGCTAGAGGACCAAATGAGAAGATTGATGAAGTTTTAATGTTTTATTTGATTATTTGTATCATTTAATGTTTTATTTGAACTTATTTTATATGCTTTGTGTTGAACTTTTTTTATATTTTTTTTAATATGTTGTGACAGTTATTTGAATTCTGAACTTTTTTTTGTATGTTGTGTTGAATTTTTTTTTTTCCTAAAAAAAAAAAAGTTAACGAGTTATGATTTAATATTTAAGGAAATTTTTTTTAAGTACAAGTAAATGTAAATTTTGGGTCAAATATTTTTGATTTTTCAATATGAGCTCTTTTTATAGCAATTGGGCCCAAGAAGATATTAAAAATGCAAGAAAAAAAAATGAGGGTAAAAAAAAGCCCAAAAAACCCAAAAAAAAAGCCAAATTTTAAAAAAGCGGTTAGCGGGCGGTTATCTATTTCACTAACCGCTAACCGGCCACTAACCGCTAACCGCTAACCGTTAGGCGGTTAGCGGTTGCGGTTAGTAAAATTTACTAACCGCTAGGGCGGTTATGGTTAACGGTTATTGCCATTAACCGCTAACCGTAACCGCCTTTGCACCCCTATAAGCCTAGCTAATTTACTGCTTGTCATGCGCATCTTGGGGGCAATGCCGTGCCTTAACAATATATCTTTATTTTTTTTTTGAAAAATACAATATATCTTTATTGACATATCTTTATGAACTTGAAAATCAAATCCATTATTTGGTGAGTAAAGTTATTGACATTTAACGCTTTTGATATAAAGTTCAACTGCATATAGTTGGGCTTGCGAACTATATATATATATGTGCTACTTACGATTGCCTACGAATGCAATTAAATTACGTAGAAGATGGGGACTTACATTATCATGCAGTTGAAGAGATGGAGACATACGTTTGAACATATTTAGTAAGGAAGCATTGTAAATGTTACATATGGACTTTTGTTGTATGGGTCACACAATTAGAGTCCATATCAATTTACAATATGATCATTGAGCTCTCCTCAGTTACTGAGTTGGTTTGTTCCATTTACAGAATTTTGCTTTTGCTTATTGGTGGCCACCCCAATTCTGTCATAAGCCAGATCATTTATTTGACCATTTCCTAGTAACATTTGATTTGTTTTATCCCTTTTGTTTGGGTTGCTCACCAATTGTTTTTACTTTTCATGGAATTTTCATTTTCCTTTATATATATATATATATATATATATATATATATATATATATATATAGTGTAATGACAAGGCCGTATTTGGAAGTCTTTGGCGAAATTTTGAAGTTGGATCTTATTTTTTTTTAGTATTTAAATATTAATTAAATAATATTTATTTTAATAATATTATTATATTTTTATTATTTTCATTCTCATTGTTGTTTCATGACTTTTGAGTTTAACTTTTAACTAGTTGCCTAAAAAAATTGTTGTGGCATATTTGTTTTTTTGGGTTAATTGGTCTTATTTTACAATGAGCTTATTATATTGGGGCCTTATTTTAGAAGCTTAAAATTTTTATGGGAAAAAATCTTGGGCCTTATTTTAAAAAAAAAAAAAAAAAATAGGCCTTAAGTTAAAATAAAATTTTAAAAAATTTTAGGCCTTACTAAAATTTTTTTTGGGCCTTATTAAAAAAAAATTTGGTCGGTCCCGGTCCAGTCCCGAGCAAATCCTGGCAGGGTCTCGGGCAAGTCCTGGGCGAGTACTAGGCGGGTCCCAATGGGTCTGGCGAGTCCCGATCAAGTCCCGAGCGAGCCTCGATCGAGTCCTGCAAGTCACGGGTAGGTCCAGTGAAGTCTCGGGTGGGTCCCAAGCAAGTCCCGGTCAGGTCCCGGGTGGGTCTTAGGCAAGTCCCGGTCAAGTTCCAGTTAAGTCCCGGTCAAGTCCTGGGCAGATCTTGGTCCAGTCCCGGGCAGGTCCCGAGCAAGTTAGGTGGGTCCCGTCGGGGTCCTGGGCAGGTCCAAGTCAAGTCCCGATCAAGTCCCGATCAGGTCCCAAGCGGGTTCCGGGTAAGTCTCGGTCAGGTCCTGGGCAAATCTCGGTCAAGTTCCAAGCAGGTCCCTGTCAAGTCCTGGGCAGGTCCTAGTCAGGTCCCGGGTGGGTTCCAAGCAGGTCTAGTTAAATCTTGAGTGGGTCCTGATCAAGTCCCTGGTGGGTTTCAACAGAGTCTCGAGCAAGTCCCGAGTGGGTCCCGGTCAAGTTCCGGTCAGGTCTCGGTTAGGTCCTAGGCAAGTCTCGGTCAGGTCCTGGGCAAGTCTTGGGCGGGTCCCGGTCAAGTCCCCAACGGGGTCCCGGTCAAGTCTTAGGTAAGTCCTGGCGAGGTCCCTGGCAAGTCCCGGGTAGGTTTTGGTCCGGTCCTGGGTGAGCCTCGGTCAAGTCTCGGGCAAGTCCCGAGCGAGTCTGGTCAAGTCCCGGTCAAGTCTTGGGCGGGTCCCGGTTAGGTCCCGGGCGGGTCCTGGGCAAGTCTCGGACGGGTTCCAGTCAAGTCTCGAGCAGGTCTTGGGTAGGTCAGGGTGGGTCCCGTTCAAGTCCGGTTAGGTCCCGGGCAAGTCCTGGTGCGGTCCCGAGTGAGTCTTGGGCGAGTTCGGGTCAAGTCCCGAGCGGGTCCCGGGTAGGTCCCTGCAAGATTTTGGTCGGGTCTTGGCAATGTTTGTCGATTTAAGAATTAGATGCTCATAGTCAGAAAATGGTTTACGGTTTTCAAAACCATAAACCATTTTCCGAAAATTGAAAAGAATTTTCGGTAAAAAAGAAAATATTTTTCGTTGACCACTATTTTACGTTGAAGTAAACACCGTAAAATATAAAAATCATTTTTTGAAAACTATTTTACGACGAAGTAAACGGAGCCTTACAAGAGGTACTATAATTTTGTGTTCCAACCCAAGAGTCCCTATCATTTTATAAGCCTAATTTACTGCTTGTCATGCGCATCTCGGACAAGGATCTTCTCGAGTTCAAAATGAACTGGAGAGGATCCAGTTGATGGCTAGGATCTCTCCTTAGAGATCCTAAGGCCATCAACCCGCCACGTGGCGTATTAAAAAAATAATATTATTTTATTATTTTACTTTTAAAAATAAATAAAAAACAAAATAATAAAAAATTAAAAACAAATAAAAAAAAAAAAAAAAAAAAAAAAAAAGGTGGCCAGCCACCCCATGTTGGCCACAGGGGGTGGCCGGCCACCACATTTTGGGGCATGGGGGTGGCCGAACCGGCCCATGGGAGTGGCCGACGCCACCCCTAAAGGCCCTTGGGGGTGGATTGGCCACCCCCAAAGGCCCTTGGGGGTGGCCGATCCACCCCCAATGGCTACCGCTTGGCCTAAGCCACCCCCATGGCCCTTGGGGGTGGTCCGGCCACCCCTAGGGCCAAATCAAATTTTTTTATTTTTTTGATTTGGCCTTTGGGGGTGGCCAAACCACCCTCAAGGGCAATGGGGGTGGCTTTGGCCACCCCCAACCGGCCCATGGGGGTGGCGACGCCACCCCCATTCCCCAAAATGTGGTGGCCGGCCACCCCCTGTGGCCAACATGGGGTGGCCAGCCACCTTTTTTTTTTTTTTTTTTTATATTTGTTTTTAATTTTTATTATTTTGTTTTTTATTTATTTTTAAAAGTAAAATAATAAAATAATAATATTTTTTTAATACACTATATGGCAGGTTGATGACCTTAGGATCTCTAAAGAGAAATCATAGTCATTAACTGGATCCTCTCTAGTCCATTTTGGATTGGAGAGGATCCTTGTCCAAATAGTTGGGCTTGCGAACTGATGGGCGCCCCTCATTATTACACCTATTATATATTTTGTACTCATTCAATTATCGGTGTATTTAACAATCAAAAGCATACCAACAGCAATTTATCTTTGATTTTCTCTAAGTTTAGGAAACAAAACTACTTTTTACTTTCATATCCAAATATAATTCATAATAAATTCTCTTACATTTTCATATAATATTAAAATATTATTTCTTTACAAAATACAAGTGTCATACATACCTTCACATTTTTTTTTTATAAAATTTCAACACAATCCTCAATAAAAGGCAAAAATATGAAAGATGAGAGAGCAAAGAGAAATATTTATAGTAAAATAATGTATATGGAAACTCTTTTGGTTCCCTACACATTGGGTAGTATTGTAACATTCCCAATGTTTTGGAAACCACTAGGAAAGATGCTACAGGTAATTTTTTGTGATTTGTTTTGAAAATTTTCCTATTATAAGGAAGGGAATGGGTTATACGCACATATACATATTACATATTATCATGCAATTAGGGCTATAAATAAATCAATCTGGTTGACAACCTGCTTGGTTTAGCTTGACTTGAACTCGAGCTCGTAACTGTAGAAGCCCACTCGATTAGTAAATGATACATAGTCAACTCGCTTAAGAAAACTTGATAAGGGTTCGCGAGCTCAGCTCATTTAAAGCTTGACCAACTCGTTAGCTCGTTCATATATATATATTAACACACTAACTAGTAGAGCATCGAAATATAATAGCCAAACTAGATTCTTTTTTCTTCTTCAAGTATAACTATATTTATAATTTGCCCACATTATACATATGCTATAGTTTCTACTATCTAGTTATATATAATAATATATTGTTAATTTACTACCTATAGACTATAGGTATATGTTATATTGAATAATATGTCTTATATAGTTTTGTATTATATATTTATACTATAGATAAATGTGTAAAGGTTGTTTTAAAATTCAGGATTTAACTTTGCTCAAATCATATATTAAAGAATTTAATAGCCTAGGTCGAACTTAAGTTGAGCCCGGCTCGAATAGCATTCTCAAAGAACTCGAGCTTAACTCACTCAAGATTTAAACGAGCTATGCTTGAACTCACATTTCATAGCTCGGGTCGAACTCAAGCTCGGCTCGAATAAGCATCTTCATAATCGAGTGAGTCTTAAAATCCTAAAGCCAAACTCGGCTCGACTCGATTACAGCCCTAGTAGTAATTAATGAAAAATTGTAAATGTTATGGAAGTTTGCTATATGGTTCAAACAAGAGTCCATATCAATCATTTTGAGTGAATTAACCATTAGATATAGTTACCAAGTTTAATATAAACTAAATGAGACACATTAGGGAACGTGTAAGAATTAGAAGAAGAAGACATTAGGGATGGAATAAGCATATCTCAAAACTAAATACAAGAGGTACTATAATTTCTTGTTCCAACCCAAGAGTCCCTATCATTTTATAAGCCTAATTTATTGCTTGTCATGCACATCATGTGACGCTTCAACAATTTCTCCCTCTTTTATAAGGTGACATTTTTTTATGAAAAATCTCTCAACTAGTGACGTTTGAACCTAAATGTCACTATTCTAGATTTTACAACCTCTTATATTTTAACGTTGTTAAAGCGTCGCATTTTTTGCGTTACCTTTTAAAAAGTAACGTTTTTTCGTAAAAAAACCATACTATTTGGACTTTTTATGTAGTGATGTGGCTCACATGCATACTAATCCTTCTGCAATGTCACGAAATGTGCATGACGTGCTGGAGGGCTTTGATGATGATTAGGACTCTTGTGCATGAGATGCAAAGAGTACCTCTCTCATAATGGACCCTAGCTTGTAAGTGTCAACTATATATACAGCAAAAGCCCACAACATTTACTAAAGATGTTCAAATGTCTTCCTCCTTCAACTGCATGATAATGTCTGCCCGCACAAGAGAGTTGTTAAATGTTTTGAATGATAAATACACGGATGATTTATTAATAAATTTTAGAATATATGGAAAAAATATATTTTTTATATTTGACTGATATCATAATATTCTTTCTTTAGGAATTGATAGTAATCAAATCCTATAAATGTAACCAAATCTTGAGAATTTGATTATCACACTTGTATCATTCGTTTACTAGCTTATAAATAGAGACTTTCGTATTTGGTAAAACGCCCCGCTTTTCAGCCCTAATTTTCAATGTGATTCATAAAAGTATTCATCATTATTTCAAGAGTATCATTAAAGGGAAAAGAAACAACTTACAATATTATTAAATCACAAAAAAACAAGAACCATCTTTCATATTTGTCAACATCAAGATACGAGAGCGTGGAAGATGGAGGAAGCCTATCAATTGGGGTAATTAGTGATATCTTCACTGTCAAAATACAAAGTATTAGGCAGCAAAGCGTCAACGTTCTCCACCACATACAAAATGGACCAATCTAGTGCCTCCTCCCCATTGACCATTTAGCCAGTTCATCACCGACATATATAACATTGTGAAATAATATTCCACAAAATATATCCGTTTAATTAATTTGTTGGTTTCTACTGCTTGGAGAAGGGACCATATGGACAGCCTGATCGCTAAGAAATCATTGGCTTATCATATATACACTACTCCCTGCCCCAAAGTTGAGAGCCCCCCTCCATGTGCTAGCTTGACAGTTATGGTTAACGGTTTTAGTTAATAACAACTAACTTTAACCCCTATTTTGCTCTTATACTAATTGCTAAGGCCTAACCATATTAAAAACCTTAAAATTGTTAGATATTAGTTTGGTTAAACCCTGGTATCCTTTGTCCATCTTCTTTTCTTTGGAAAATTTTAAGCTGACATTTTAGACCAAAGCAAGCTATACGTACGTAATTAACACTTAACCACCGCATTTCAACCACACTATCTTATACGCAATATATATAGGTAAGATCTCAAAGCTCCAAGGAAGTGTACACTGCCTACAATTCCCTTAATATATATTGTACAGTCAAAGAAAAAAAAAAAAATCAGATTATTAATGCAAAATCGAAAAAAAAAATAAAAAAAAAATGCTATATATGCATATGATCTCAAAGCTCTAAGGAATAGTACGCTGCCTACAATTCCCTTGCAATGGCTTCGAAAACATTTGTATATGTGCTTTCAACCTTCCTTTTCCTTCTCCAACTTCACCTCTTTGCAGGGCAGACAACTGTCGTGAAGGGCGCATACTGGTTTCCCGGCCTTGGATTCCCGGTGTCCAGCATAGATTCCACCCTTTTTACCCATCTCTTTTGTGCCTTTGCCGATCTCGACTCCACCAGCTACGAAGTCACCATTTCTTCCACAAACGCAGTTCCATTCTCAACCTTCACCCAAACCGTGCAGCAAAAGAACCCTTCAGTCAAAACCCTTTTATCCATCGGCGGCGGAGGCTGTAGTCCTTCAACCTTCGCTTTGATGGCTAGCCAAAACTGCTCCCGTAAAACATTCATAGATTCCTCCATACGGCTTGCTAGGAATTACAGCTTTCATGGCCTTGACCTCGACTGGGAATACCCTTCCTCCGCCACGGAAATGACTAACCTCGGCTCACTCCTCACGGAATGGCGAGCAGCCATCGCCAATGAATCCAGCAGCACCAACAACACGGCGTTGCTTCTATCCGGCGCATTCTTTTACAATTCAAACTATTACACCGTGAATTATCCCTTTCAGGCCATATCAAACACCATGGACTGGATCAACCTAATGGCCTATGACTTTTATGGCCCCGGTTGGTCACCGAACGTGACCGGACCGCCGACTGCATTGTACAATCCAACAAGCCAAGTCAGCGGCGACACCGGCGTTAAAAATTGGATTCAGGCAGGTGTGGCAGCCAAAAAATTAGTCCTCGGCGTTCCATTTTATGGCTACGCATGGCTTCTAGCAAATGCTAATAACCATGAAATATTTTCTCCGGCTAATGGAGCGGTTACATCCATATCACCAGATGGGTCCATAACTTATAGCGGAATCAAGGATTTTATAAGCAATAATAATGTCACGGCAGTGTACAATTCGACGATTGTTACAGACTATTGCTATGCCGGGATGACGTGGATTGGCTATGATGATACGCAGAGCATCTATACTAAGGTTACATATGCTAAGGGAAACGGATTGCTCGGTTACTTTGCGTGGCATGTCGGCGCCGACAAAAATTTCACTCTTTCTCGGAATGGTAAGTATATATATATATATGAATTCAATCATAAATTTATATCTATTCCAACTCATGCACTTAAAATTCTATTCCTATCTATGTTATTGTCAGTCCAACAAAGTCATGTGATATCCGCTGCTTAGTTAATCAAGTCGTGTTAAGATTGAAGGGTTTGCCACAATTGATTAAATGATTTGTGTTTGTGTCGACCCATATAATCTTATAATCATAAGAGAAATGTTACACACACTCAAATGCATTCTCCTTGACGTGATAGTGATCCAAAATTTCAATAATGACCCATCTAAAATGTAATAGTAATTTTTACTATCATGTTAAAAAATGTACATTTGAAAATATAAGAAGTGAAAGTGTGTATAACATTTCTCATACATATAAATCAACATGCGACAAACTCGACCCATAAAGCCTGTTAGCAGCTGGCTAGGTTTCAACAATAACTCTTGTGAGTTTCAACCAAAGACAAACCAAATTTTTTGTTGTCTCCATGTGCCTTCTTTTTTGGTAAATACATGTTGTCGTCTCATGCATGGCATGTTTGATTATTGCTATTCCTATTTGGATTTGTAGTCTTCATTCTAACTTCTAACCTGTAATTCTTTCTGTTGTTGCAGCCTCAGTTACATGGGGATGAGCGTAGAGAGATATAGATTGGAGCTTGTATTATCAAGAATAAGACCAAATTAATTAACATCATAATGATATGTGTAATAAGCTCTAATAGATCCTATTAATGAATAATATTTCTGACTTCCACTAAGAGGTAGATTTTAGTCATTGAAGTTTAATTTTCCTCATAAATTAATTAACCATAATCAAAACTTGACTAAGAGCAAGCAAATTAATCTATTTTTCACCTATCAAATATAGTCATTTTCTTTTGTATGGTAAATATGTTGTCACAACACCCAAAGACACCTCCTAGAGAAAACTCAAGTTTATTCTCGATTTATAAAAGCCTTTGTTCTTTCTTGTAAAAAATCACGGCCAAAGACAAGAAAGAATATTGAAGAAAAGCCTCTTTTTCTCTTCTCTCCCCGCGTTGCAAGGCGCACTCTCCGCACGTACTCTCTCTCTTTTTTTTTTCTTTTTGTCTCAGGCGAGCTCCCCAGCGCCACTCTTTTTTGCGTTTTTTGTGCAATACGTTTCGGCTTTTGTTTTATAGTGCATGTCTCCGTAGGTTGAAAGACCGGCCCAATTTACGTTGGCTTTTAGTGTGCTGGTGGGCCAAACCACATTGGCCTATGCACAATAAGTCTCCCCCTTTAACCCATTAAGGAAGGAGATTCTTACATTAACACTGTTAAAATATTAATTAAAGAATTACATTTTAAGTTCCAGAAGAGGGTTTGATTTCAGCAACAGATAAACACTCGAGCATTTTCAAAACAGCTGGCTTGATTGTCGATGGAGGCTGATCTCAGACTATAAAGCTATGTTTGCCCACCGCCGGGGCCGGCAGTGTAGTTCCAGCTACAATGCCAACTGACAGGTGGTAGCAAAAATTGATTTTTTCATATTAAATTTTTTTTAAAGCAAAATATTAAAAAAAAAAAAAATGAGGAAAAAGATGGGGTTCCAGCCACCCCTTCTCCAAAATGGAGTGGCCCTTTAACAAAAAAAAAAAATTAATATGAAAAAGTCAATTTTTACTGCTACCTGTCAGTTGACACTGTAGCTAGAACAGTGTCGTTCCAGCTACAGTGCCGGCCTCGGCTGTTGGGAAACGAGCCTTAACTTCATCTTGTTTTCTTTGGACCTCTTTATGCCAAAACGAGCCTTAACCACGTAACGACCACGGCCACGCCACCGGCAGATTAGTCTTTTCCATATACCATTTCATTTTTGGACCTCTTTATGCCAATGGGCACTAAAAACTCCCACACTCCCACGAAAGTCCCACACTCCCACGAAAGTTGATCTCCATTGAAACAGTGTATATATGGGTTTAATATTGTTCAAACTTCAAACCCACCATCAGATAATTAATTAGCACCAAAGAGGAAAAAGAAAATCAAAAGAAAAAGAAAAAACATCAAAAGTTGTCTCTTCTCAAACCTATATATATATCTAATTATCTCATAGCTAGAGTAGACAACGCAAGAGTCTGTACACTGCCCCTCTCCTTTCAATGGCTTCCCAAACGCTTGCATATGTACTTTCAACCTTCCTTTTCCTTTTCCATCTCCAACTCCACTTCTCCGCTGGACAATCCGTCGTGAAAGCCGCATACTGGACTCCCCGCAATGAATTCCCGGTGTCGAGCATAGACTTAACCCATTTCACCCATCTCTTCTGCGCCTTCGCCGATCTCAGCCCCAGCACCTACCAAGTCACCATTTCTTCCACAAACTCTGCCCAATTCTCAACCTTCACACAAACTGTTCAAAAAACGAACCCTTCTGTTATAACCCTTTGTCCATCGGTGGAGGAGAGTCTAAAGCTCAACCTTTGTTTCAATGGCTACCCAACCCAGTACCCATAAATCATTCATAGATTCCTCCATAAAGCTAGCGAGGTCTAACAACTTCCATGGCCTTGACCTCGATTGGGAGTACCCCTCCATGAAGGAGCAAATGACAAATTTTGGTTCACTCCTCAACGAATGGTGAGCCGCCGTCGCCGCCGAGTCCAAGAGCAGCGGCAAGGCGCCGTTGCTTCTATTCGCCGCAGTCTTTTACTCCTCTGACTATTACTCGTTGATTTATCCCATTCAGGCAATATCAAACACCTTGGGCTGGCTCAACGTAATGGCCTATGACTTATATACCCCTGATGCAAAAAACTCACCAACTAAGACCGGACAGCTGGCTGCATTGTACAATCCGACAAGCAAAGTTAGCGGCGATGCCTGCATCAAAGCTTGGATTCAGTCAGGCGTGGTAGCCAAGAAATTAGTCCTCGGACTTCCATTTTATGGCCATGGATGGCGTCTGGTAAATGCTAATAACCATGGAATATTTGCGCCGGCGAATGGAGCCGCCTCAGATGGGTTGGGTTACGGCGGAATCAAAGGTTTCATCACCCAGAATAGAGCCATGGCAGCGTACAATTCCTCCATTGTTACAGACTACTGCTATGCCGGGACGACATGGATTGGATATGATGATAATCAGAGCATCTCTACTAAGGTTACATACGCTAAGGGAAAGGGATTGCTCGGTTATTTCGCGTGGCATGTGGGCGCCGACAAAAACTTTGCTCTTTCTCAGACAGGTTCGTATGAATATATTTCAATCATTTATATCAATTCCATTTTTCTGCATTTAAATATTTGCTAAGCCCCAAGCAAACTATCAAAATCTGTCTGACTAAAGTGATTGTAAAATAAATAAATAGAAAACGAAAGATTAAACTCCTTTATAATGTTGGGTCCATCGGCATGTGCTGTGTCTTCTTCTTCTTCTTATCAAATGTGCTTTGTTTTCTGGTCTTCTTCTTCTTCTTGTTGTTTAATTATCAAATGTGCTCTGTTTTCTTCTTCTTCTAATGGGCAATTCTTATTGTTGTGGCTGCAGCTTCGCGGGCATGGGGAGCGTAGAGATTGAATGAAGAAGCTTATTATTAATAAATAATATTGTATAAGGCCAATACATAGTCAGATATGTTATGTCATAGATATGTGTAATAAGGCGTGGTCGTATTTAAGGATGGTGTTTCCTACTTCCAATGAGATGGAGATTGTAGCCGTTCGATGTTTAATTTTGCCCCTAAACCGGAAGCAAAACTTCCGATAGCCAACAAATTGAGGTGAATAAGGGAGACTACAGAATTCTCATATAATACAAGGAGCTTTGAGGAAGGAGAGATAGTGAGGACGAGCTGCAGGAAAAAAAAAAAAAAAAAAACAGAGTGAGAGAGAATAAAAGGTTTTTGGGGGTATATTAAAATTCAGTGCAAATTCGCAATTTAAACGTACAGGGAGGGTTTTTGTCGGGTCCATTTGCCCGAGCATGTGTTCAAGCAATCTGAGATTTACTCGAGTAACTAGGCTTCGATTGAGCTCCTTACCATCAGACAAATAGGGGACCTCCTACAATTGCTTGTCTCGAGGATGTAAGATAATGACAAAAAATAATTTACGCAGATGAAAAGTGTAAACTATTTTACGCCTCATAAAGAATATTTTTATTTTAAAATTGAATAATATTTTATGACACGTCAAGTACTGAAATAGAGTAAATAGTTTACACCAAAACAAATGGGTGAAACAATATAAAATGAATCAATTTAAAGTGAAATTGTGATCATAAACAACATTATTATTTGTTTTTTCTGAAAAACAACAAAAAAAAAAACACCCAAAAAAACACCCTGAGCTCACAAGGAGCACCCACAAGAGACCCAACAATAGCCCACAAGAGACCCGAGAGACCCAGAGTACAAACACCCGCAAGAAACACCCACAGAAGCCAACAAAACCCAGAGTAGGCTTGGAAACAAAGGAATGTTTCACTATCAAAACTTTTGCAGGCGCAGGAATCAAAGGAGTATCTTCTAAAACCGGAGGGAAAGTCAAACAAATTGTCACAAAGAGACAAAATTGTCGTCGTCAATACGACACCTGATGTCGTATAGTGATTCGCAATTCACTTTTTCAGCAAAAGAAACAAGCAAGCTAGCTGGCCACCTCCTTCCACATATTCCTACTGACAGGAGCTTAATTGCCTGGAAATGACAGCTTTGAATGCTTCTTGACTTCCTGCTTTCACTAATCATCAGCCTTGCCTAATTGATGAAATTGTAACACATGTTTATTCTGTCCTTTAATAGGATAATCTCTCAATCCTAAGAAGTGAACCCAAGCCAAATCTAAAGAGAAGTGGCATGCATTTAGAAGCAAGCAAAGCCAAGGAGTCAATCATGTCTTCTGGATGCTTAGACCGTTCAACTTGAAAGAGAAGATTGGATTCAACTATTTGAATTTATGTTGTGTGCTGGACTACCTAAGATAGGGGTGTCAACTCGGTCCGGTTTCCCGGTTTTTGGCCTAAAACCGGAACCGGAACCGGGGTACCCCGGTTCTCAATTTTGAGAAACCGGAACCGGAACCGGTATTACCCGGTCCGGTAACCGGTTTTTTTTTAAATTGATTTTTGGGCTTATTTTAGGTATTGGGCCTAAAATAAGCCAATTTTTTTTTTCATAAAGTTGGCCCATTTTTTAAAAAATCTATTAGTTTCTTTGTCTAAATTAAAGGGGCTTTGTTGTGATTGTTCCAAATAATTAAAAAATAAACCTTAAAAAGTCTAAAAATCCTAAAAAATCATTATTTTTGCCTATTTGGGCCTTAGAAATAAAAATTTAATTTTTTAAAATATCCTAAACCTAAACCTAAGTGTAAAAAATATTAATATATATAATATGTATATTAATATATAAACATAATAATATATAAATATTATTAAATAAAATGGAAACCCGGTTCCGGTATTCCCGGTAAAAATCGGGTACCAAAAACCGGTACCGGAACCGGGGTACCCGGTTTTTAGATTTTTCAAACCGGAACCGGAACCGGGACCCCGGTTTCCCGGTTTCCGGTTTTCCGGTTTCCCGGTTTTCCGGTTCCGGTTCCGGTTCCCCGGTAATTTTTGACACCCCTAACCTAAGACATTGAACCCTGTGTCTTGGGAGGCAGACAATTAATACATTGAACTTTGGTGTTGTTTGTTAAACATCACATTTCCCCACATTATTTATCTCATTTTTCAAAAAAATCAACATAAAAATATTTTCACTTTTTATAGCACATCATTTATTTTTTATATCACATCAATCACTTTTTACTACTATTTAAATAAAAAAATCACTACAAAACAAAATTTTTTCACTTTTTAATACAACTTTTTCACTTTTTTATATTAATTATTATACTCATTTTTTTTTCTTATCAAACATGAACAGTGCATTGTAAAACCATTGTTATTTACCAAACAACACCTTTGTTGTTAAAGTTACGTCTTTTGATAAAACTTTGGCCCTGTTTTCAGCTCTCTTCAATTTCGTAGTAGGTTCCTCTGGACGCAACGAATTAGAGTTTTTAGTAATTTGTTGTTCGGGTGTATCTCGATTTAATAGATTCGAATTGCTAACAAGTTTGTATGAAATCCTACTTATTTATCTACCTATTTATCTGTGTAGATAGACCGACTACTGAAAATGTATTCTAACAAGTGAGCTTTATAAAAACTCGTTTACAGATCGACAAAAGCTGACTACACTAAGTACAATTCAGGAAAGACTTTGTCAATGAAAGGGTACCTGAAGACTTGTCAATGAAAGGGACCTGAGAAAGATGGCATTAATATGTTACTTCTCATCTGTTCAATTGTCTCAGATAGCCGGCTCAATGTTTTATTACAAGGTCTTAGGCGAAACTCTTAAATATGGTCTTATTTTTTTTAATATTTAAATATTAATTAAATAATATTTATTTTAATATTATTATTATATTTAGAGTTTTCATTTTTATTAATCCTTACAAAAATAAACTTAACAATAAAAGAATTAATTAATTAATTTTTTTTTTTTATGTATCAATCCTAAAACCGCATCAAATCTCTGCTAAGCACATGTTCCCAAACTGAAGCACACAAAAGCAAACTAACCAAAAGAAATCCACCAAAAATATTATCAAGAACCCATATAAAATTATCAAAAAAAAAAAAAAACAGAAAACAAAAAAAATATCCATATCGTGGCAGTAATTTCTTCATTTGATTCTTTGGTACACCTTTGTTTCAAACAAAACCCACAAAAAAATTTGTCAAAAACCCATACAAAACCCACCAAAAAAATCAAGCACAAAAATAAACATTACAACAAAAAATCAATTTTTAATTTTTAATTTTTTTTTAATTTTTTATTTATTTATGAATCCTTACATCTTTAATACATCTGTTTCAAACAAAGCCCACAATTTTTTTTTTTTTGACAAAAACCCATTCAAAACCCGTAAGAAAAATCAAGTACAAAAATAAAACATTACAAAAATATAAAAAATCATTTTTTTTTTTAATTTTTTAATTTTTTTATTATTATTTTTTTTTATGAATCTTTACTTCATTGATACACCTGTTTCAAACAAACCCATCAAAAAAATTGTCAAAAAATCCATACAAAAACCCACAAGAAAAAACCCATACATCATTTTAAGTATAAGGATATTTGCTTTTCTGGGTTAATTGATCTTATTTTACCGTGGGCTTATTATATTGAGACTTATTAAATTGAGGTATTTTTTAAATTACTTACATATTATGATTAGAGGGCTCAAGTTTTTATTAAAAAAAAAAAAAAAGGGCCTCATTAAAAAAAAAATTGGGCCTTAAATAATTTTTTTTTAGAAAAAAATTATTAAAAAACTTTTTTGACCATTTTTTTTTTTTTTTTGCCTTATTAATCTGGGGACCTGGGCGAGTGTCTCACTCGCCTTGTGGTCTAGCCGGCCCTTAAGATCCTCGGAAAATTAATCCACCTTGACCTCCTGATCTCCACCATTTTCATGGCAAGCTTTTACTTTCTTTAGAATTGAAGTATAGCTTTGCTCCATGATGTCCAAAATTACCATCATTCTTCTTTTCCATATCTTTCTTTCTTTACACTTGAACCCTTCAACTGCACAAACTTGGATCAAAGCAGGTTACTTGTTGTCTGGCAGTGGGTTACCCATTGCAGACATAAACTCAACCCTCTTTAGTCACCTTATTTTCGCATATGCAGGTCTAAACTCTTCGTCCTACGAGCTCTCCACCTCATCCTCCGATGAGCCATACTTCTCCATGCACCTTCACCAACAATGTTAAACAAAAGAACCCATCAATCACCACCCTCCTTTCTATTGGGGTGGAAGCGCAGACTATGCAGTCCTTTCATTGATGGTCAGTAAGGCTTCTTATAGAAAATCTTTCATCGACTCTTCAATGAAGATAGAAAGGCTTTATGGCTTCCAAGGCCTAGACTTTTGTTGGGTTTCAGCGAACACAAGCTCCGACATGACCAATATGGGGTTACTCTTTAAGGAGTGGCGAGCGGCTGTGAATTCTGAGGCAAAAAACTCTAGCCAGACAGAATTGATCTTGACTGCTGCTGTTCGATACTCACCGGATGTGCATAGCGCTTCTTTCCCGGTGGACTCCATAAGGGATAACTTGAATTGGGTTCATGTCATGGCTTATGACTACTATGGTCCTGAGTGGTCAGACGTTACAGGTGCTTTTGCAGCCTTATATGACCCATTAAGCGAGGCTAGCACGGATTATGACATTGGTGCATGGATTGGTGGGGGCTTGCCTGCTGGAAAGTTGGTCTTGGGCTTGCCTTTCTATGGGTATGCGTGGACGTTGAAGAATCCCAATGACAGTGCTATTGGTGCACTGGCTACTGGTCCAGCCATTACAGATGATGGAAGCATGAGCTATAAGGATATCAAGGCTTACATTCAGACAAATGGAGCTGATGTAAGATACAATGCTACATATGAAGTGAAATTCTTCACAGTTGGATCGGCCTGGGTCTGCTTTGATGATGCTGATGTGGTCAAAATTAAGGTTTCTTATGCCAAGCAGAAGAAACTACTTGGTTATTATGCGTGGCAAGTCTCTCATGATGACAATTGGGAGCTTTCTCTAGCAGGTAAGAGATGCAGCAGTCTTTGTTTTTTTTTTATATCCCATTTTATTGAACACAGGAATGAATATTTCAATGTTAGGCCAATGTCAAGTTTTTGCTAATGCTTGTCTACATTTCAATGGCCTTTCCTGTTCGATTATACATATAATCTTTCTTTTTCCCTTGTTTGGGTTTTGGTTGACAATAATTAGATTTCGATCAAATGAGGTAATTTATCAGGAGAAATGTCTACATGAGCAGACCGGGATCCCCTACAATTGAGGGATTCCTGTTATTACCCGGCTCCCTCTTCTTTGGGCAAAAGTCTATGAGAGGGAGGTAGGGCCTAACTCCTAAGGGACCCTCTTAAGGCATGGGAGCCCTGCTGAGGCACGGCTACCCTACAATTTCCCCTGCCCCTTCTCTGTGGGCAGGGAATTATAGGGGATCCATATCCCTACATAAGCTTATATATTGTCTTTTGTTTTATGTTTCTCCTGACTTGGCTGGCCTAAGCAAACTGACTTTTCATGGAGTCATTGGGTTGTCTTTGAAAGAGATAAGACATGATATATATATGACATTAATATTTATAGAATATTTGCTGGCATTGCTTTAATAAACTAAACTATATGAACATCCAATTATTTCAGCAATCAAAAGTATTAGAAGTCTGACAGTGACATTGTTTTAAGATCATTTCTGACATAATTCGATCATGAGATGCATTATCAGCTCAAGAGGAAGGAAATAATATTAATGGACAACACAAGGGGCGATTATTAGTGATCGTTTTGACTACAACTGCTACCGTTGTTCTCCTACTAGGGCTTGTCATATGTTGCTTACGGAGGAGAATGTTCAAATTAAAAGGTAAAGTCTCTCTACTGCATGTACTCACCATCTATAATTGAAAGTTAGGATTATTTACTATTAACCACCATGATTGATCGAGGATCTGACACTTTTGGGCATCTTCTCTTCTTTTTGTGTGTGTGTGTTTTTTTTTTTTTTTGTTTTGTTTTGTTAATTAATATAGGAATGGTTGTTACATCCAAAGAATCGGAGTTCAAAATTAATCATATGGAAGCTGCAGGAGATTTTAATGGCAATGTTTCTAATCTGAAGGGTTTTGTTTTAGCTGACATTGAGGTAGCTACAGATAGACTTTCATTTGAAAATAAACTTGAAGAGGGAGGTTATGGTCCTGTTTACAGGGTAAACTTCTATTAGACTGCAAATATTGTGGCGTTGCCCCATCATCATTACAAGTGCATCAAGTTTAAGACTAAACAAATTTGCAGAAACATAACTCTTATCTATGAAATGCTACATTTTGGCAGCAGGACTAGAAAATGTCTTGTGGTATCCTAATGATGGAAGATTACCAATTAATCATGGGTGCCTATTTATTTATCAGGGTGTATTACCATATGGGCAAGAAATAGCAGTGAAAAAGCTTTCAAAAACATCTACGCAAGGGTTTGAGGAGTTTAAGAATGAGGTTATACTTACTGCAAAACTTCAACATGTAAACCTTGTGCGGCTTCTGGGATTTTGCATTGAGAGGGATGAAAAAATGCTAATCTATGAGTACATGCCAAACAAAAGCTTGGACTTCTATCTCTTTGGTATGATATCCTTCCAGCAATTCAATTACCATAATGAGAGAATGTTAAATGCAATAAGCTCTTGCATCTTTTGCATAGAAAGCAGCAGGCCAATAATTACTGATGCTGACACTTGTGCCAAACACCCTTTAAGCTTAAAAAAGCCCAAAGTCAACTCAATTCAAGCATATAGGGATACTAGCACAAGGTGTCTTTTAAAAATTTTGGGTATTTTTTTGCAACTTATTCCTTTATTGGCCCCAAGACAATTGAATGACTAACTTTTCATGATCTAATTTGATATAAACCCTATGAGACGGTATCTATTGAATTGGAGAAAACGCATTGACATCATTAAAGGGATCACTCAGGGGCTTCTATATCTTCAAGAATACTCGAGAATAACAATTATTCACCAAGACTTGAAAGCTAGCAACATTTTATTAGATGACGAGATGAAACCCAAGATCTTAGACTTTGGTATGGCTAGAATTTTCAAGAAAGATGATCAGGAAGCCAACATGGGTCGGATTGTTGGAACATAGTAAGTACTTTTCCTAAAAAGCTTTATAACCTAAGCTTTCTTGTCAGTTACATAATTAATTTTGATGTTAAAGAATCCAATGTAGCGGTTATGTTCCTCCCGAGTATTTTAGAAAAGGAGTGTATTCCACAAAATCTGATGTTTATAGCTTTGGAGTTCTGCTTCTACAAATCATTAGTGGCAAGAGGACTGCTCGTTATTATGGTTTTGATGAGGAACTAAACATCCTAGAATATGTAAGTAACTTTTGTAAACATTGTTAAGACAACCGTGGATCAAAATTTTACACTTGTTTTCTGTTTTCCAATTATTTGATGTTTACTGTTGTATAACTTCAGGCATATGAGCTGTGGAAAGAAGGCAAAGGCATGGAATTTATGCATTCTACTCTGGATGACACACTTTCATCGTGCAAATTAATTACATGCATGCAAATAGCTCTTTTATGCGTTCAGGAATACGCTAGACAGGCCATCTATGTTAAAAGTTTCTTCAATGCTAAAAAATAAAATTGCAGTTCTAACAACTCCGAAAAAGCCAGCCTTTTCAAGGAAAACAGATGAAGAGGAGAAAAATAAATGTAGGTTGAAGTCAGAAATTTGTTCTAATAATTATGCAACAATCTCCGAACTAGTTGCACGATGAGCTTGGAGGGCTTGTGAAACTAATATAGTTATTTTTTTTTTTTTAAAAAAAAAAATCCCATTTTTCCCATTTTTTTTTCTTAGACATGGTCTATATGGTCATTGACAATCACTCTATTATCTTCATTGTTGCTAAACTCGTATTTTCATAATCCACAGCTGAGCTTGACATTGAGGGCAATCCTAATAGTCTACATAGTGTAAACTCATTATGAATTTGTTGAGCAATACAAAATGGTCATTGACAATTAAGTCCATGCACTATATATATATATATTCAAATCGCCATGACATTTTCCTGAGTGTGAATAGGTTTGTCCTCGTCCTACCAAATCGGTACCTTCCCAGTCTCTGTTTGGTTTTAAATCTGTGGGTGGACTGCTACAGTAGTAATTCACTAATAAGTTTTGCTATTAAATCATGAACATGCATATCTCTGGAAATTGGTATGAACTATATATACATAGAGTAATAATGTTAAAAATTATATTTTTATTATATCATTATCTTATTCGGCTGATGAAACAGTTGGAATCGGCCTTAGTTAAAAAAAAAAAAAAAAAAAATTAAAGGCCCATTGACGCAACCATATCAACAAAATAAGATGGTAGTTAAATAAACGTGTGTTTTTCAACAATATTCATACATACAGAGCAACGAAACCAAAATTTTTATTGAAAAAGGGTCGATGCATGAATGAAATTCATTCGTGTAATATACATATCAACGAAAGCAGGGCAGGTGAAAATAAGTCCAACAAATGATACCTCATTTGATTCATACTTTATCATGTATCTTTCTCTTTGCTGAAGAAATTATTTTGCTCACCAAAAAGACAAAATTGACATAGTCCATACGATTCCTGATATCAATGTCATTGTCCATGGTCTTAATGACGAATACCTATTTGCAATTCAGTCTTTCAGCAAAACCTCCTTTCAGATGTTCCCAATAAGAACAACTTTTTTCAATGGAAAACATTTTACGTTATTATTAATACATTAAACTCTGTTTTGGAAGTTACCTATCTTGGTAAAATTTTGGCCATGTTTTCAATTTCGTAGTAGGTTGAAAACGTTGGCCATGTTTAACTTTTTGTTCGTTCTTTGTTATGGACAAAAGCTGACTACACACCGGCCAATTAATGTTACCTCTCCTCTCTTCAACTGTCTCAGAAGATCCTTCCAAAATTAATCCACCTCCTGATCTCCACCAATTTCATGGCAAGCTGTTACTTTCTTCAGAATTGAAATATAGCTTTGCTCCATGATGTCCAAAATTGTCATCATTCTTCTTTTCCATATCTTTCTTTCTTTACAGAATCCTTCAACTGCACAAACTTAGATCAAAGCAGGTTACTGGTTCTCCGGCAGCGAGTTCCCCGTTTCAGACATAAACTCAGCCCTCTTTAGTCACCTTATTTGTGCTTTTGCTGGTCTAAACTCTTCGTCCTACGAGCTCTCTACCTCATCCCCCGATGAGCCATACTTCTCCACCTTCACCAACACTGTTAAACAAAAGAACCCATCAATCACCACCCTCCTTTCTATTGGGGGTGGAAGCGCAGACTATGCAGTCCTTTCATTGATAGTCAGCAAGGCTTCCTATAGAAAATCTTTCATCGACTCTTCAATGAAGATAGCAAGGCTTTATGGTTTCCAAGGCCTAGACCTTTGTTGGGTTTCAGCAAACACAAGCTCCGACATGACCAATATGGGGTTACTCTTTCAGGAGTGGCGAGCCGCAGCGAATTCCGAGGCAAAAAACTCTAGCCAGACAGAATTGATCTTGACTGCTGCTGTTCAATACTCACCGGATGTGGATAGCACTTCTTTCCCGGTGGATTCCATAAGGGATAACTTGAATTGGGTTCATGTCATGGCTTATGACTACTATATGCCTCAGTGGTCAAACTTTACAGGTGTTCTTGCAGCCTTATTTGACCCATCAAGCGAGGCTAGCATGGATTATGGAGTTGGTGCATGGATTGGTAGGGGATTGCCTGCTGGAAAGTTGGTCTTGGGCTTGGCTTTCTATGGCTATGCGTGGAAGTTGAAGAATCCCAACGACAATGCCATTGGTGCACCCGCTACAGGTCCAGCCATTACACCTGAAGGAGACATGAGCTATAAGGAAATCAAGGCTCACATTCAGAGATATAGGGCTATTGTAAGATACAATGCTACATATGTAGTAAAATTCTTCACAGGTTGATCAGCCTGGGTCGGCTTTGATGATGTTGAGGTGGTCAAAATTAAGGTTTCTTATACCAAGCAGAAGAAACTACTGGGTTACTTTGTGTGGCAAGTCCCTTATGATGACAATTGGGAGCTTTCTCTAGCAGGTAAGAAATGCAGCAGTCTTGATAATCTATTTGATGTTCTCTCCACAATGTTAAAATAATACTTTTAGAATGCTAATCTAATAGCCCACGTAGTTAAAGAATTCGAACATGTCAATATGACTTGAATGATCATCTTAGCCCCCAAAAAATAAGAAATTATATCCCATTTTATTTAACTCATGAATAAAGATTTCAGCGTTAGGCCAATGTCAAGTTTTTGCTAATGCTTTCAATTGGGATCCCTGTTATTACCCTGCCCCTCCTCCTTAAGCAGGGGTCTATGAGAGGGGGGCAGGGGCCTCCTAGGGTGTGGGAGCCCTGATCGGGGCAAGGCCTCCCTAAAATTTCCCCTGCCCCTCCTACATCAGGGTGTGGGAGTCCTGATCCGGGACGTTCAATGGAGTTATTGGGTTGTCTTAGAAAGAGATAAGACATGACATATATGACATATTTATAGAAGATTATATGAACATCCAATTATTTCAGCAATCGAAAGTATTAGAAGTCTGACAGTGACATTGTTTTAAGATCTTTTCTGACATATTCATCTCTCATAAATTCGATCTTGAGATGCATTATCAGCTCAAGAGGAAGGAAATAATGGACAACACAAGGGGCGATTATTAGTGATTGTTTTGGCAACAACTGCTACCGTTGTTCTCCTACTGGGCCTTGTGATCTATTGCTTAAGGAGGAGAATGCTCAAATTAAACGGTAAAATTTTTCTACCACATGTACTCAAAATCTATAATTGGAAGTTAGGATCATTCACTATTTTAACCACCATGATTGAGGAACTGACACTTTTGGGCATCTTCCTTTCTTTTTTTTTTTTTAATATAGGAATGGTTGTTACATCTAAAGAATCAAAGTCCAAAATTAATCATATAGCAATTGCAGGAGATTTTAATGGCAATGTTCCTAATCTGCAAGTCTTTATTTTAGCTGACATTGAGGCAGCTACAGATAGGCTTTCAATCGAAAATAAACTTGGAGAGGGAGGTTATGGTCCCGTTTACAAGGTAAACTTCTGTTAGACTACATATATTGTGGACATTGCCCCATCATTACAAGTGCTTCAAGTTCGAGACTAAATAAATTGGCAGAAACAAAACTCTATCTATAAACCACTCCCATGCTACATTTTGGCAGCGGGAGTAGAAAATGTCTTACAGTATCTTAATGATGGAAAGACACCAATTAATCATGGGTGTCTATTTATTTATCAGGGTGTGTTACCAAATGGGCAAGAAATAGCAGTGAAAAAGCTTTCTAAAATGTCTACTCAAGGGTTTGAGGAGTTTAAGAATGAGGTTATACTTACTGCAAAACTGCAACATGTAAATCTTGTGCGACTTTTGGGATTTTGCATTGAGAGGGATGAACAAATGCTGATCTACGAGTACATGCCAAACAAAAGCTTGGACTTCTACCTCTTTGGTCTGCTATCTTTCCTGCAATTCAATTACAGTAAATGAAAGAATGTTAAATGCAATAACATAAGAGTTCTTGCATCTTATTCACACAAGGCTGCAAGCCAATAATTACTAATGTTGACACTTGTGCCAAACACCCTTTAAGCTTAAACAAAGCCAAGGTCATCTAATTTCAATCTTATAGGGATACACAAGTTGTCTTTTTAAATTTTTGGGCATTTTTTCGCATCTTATTCCTTTATTAGCCCCATTATAATTGAATGATTGACTTTTCACAATGTCATTGACATAGACTCTATCAGGCGATATCTATTGGGGATTGGAGAAAACGCATTGACATCATTGAAGGGGTTACTCAAGGGCTTCTATATCTCCAAGAATATTCAAGAATGACAATTATTCACCGAGACTTGAAAGCTAGCAACATTTTATTAGATGACGAGATGAAACCCAAGATCTCAGACTTTGGTATGGCTAGAATTTTCAAGAAAGATGATCATGAAGCAAACACAGGTCAGATTGTCGGAACATAGTAAGAACTTTGCCTAAAAAGCTTTATAACCTCAGCTTTCTTGTTAGTTAAATAATTAATTTTGATGTTAAAAAATCCAATGCAGCGGGTATGTTCCTCCTGAGTATGTTAGAAAAGGCGTGTACTCCACCAAATCTGATGTTTACAGCTTTGGATTTCTACTTCTACAAATCATTAGTGGCAAGAGGACTGCTTGTTATTATGGTTTGAACGAGAACCTAAGCATCCTAGAATATGTAAGTAACTTGAGTAAACATTGCTAAGACAACTATGGATCAAAATCTTACAGTTCTTTTCTTTTGCTGAGTACCTATGTACATTTCTGTTTTCCAAGTAATTGATGCTTAATATTCTATAATTTCAGGCATATGAGCTGTGGAAAGAAGGCAAAGGCATGGAATTTATGGATTCTTGTCTGGATGATACACTTTCATCGTGCAAATTAATTAGATGCATGCAAATAGCTCTTTTATGCGTCCAGGAAAACGCAGACGATAGGCCATCTATATTGGAAGTTTCTTCAATGCTAAACAATGAAACTGCAGCTCTAACAACTCCAAAAAAGCCAACTTTTTCAAGGAAAACAGAAGAAGAGAAAAATCAATCCATTGAGCAGCCTGAAGTTTGTTCTGTTAATGATGCAACAACCTCAGGACTGCGAGCACGATGAGCATGGAGCCCTTGTGAAACATATATAGTATATATAGTTAATTAATCTAAAAAACCTCCCCCGCAACCCCCCTTTTTTTCTTCTCTTAGTCATAGTGTATATGGTCATCCACAAACTCTCTTTTAACACTAATGTACTTCTTCAACATGTCATGGCCATTTTCTGTACTTCGTAGCAAAACTCAATTTTTTTACACATTTGCCTTAACCACAAATCGCTTGATTTGCATAAGCAAGGATTACGATATCCACAAAATTACATTTAAAAAAACAGTAATACACTAAACTAACCAAAACCCATAATTCATATTATTGTAGGGCAAGAACGGTTTCTGCTAACATTATATACCGGAAAATCCAATGGTTTGAAGATCACCAAAAAGCTTCCGTATTGGTAAAACCAATTACTCACAATTTCAACACAGTATCAGAACAATTAGAACACTATAATATCCCACAACAAAATTCACAACCCAACCATTCCCCAAACTGAAAGTAATCACAAAGATTATAAATTTAAGCAAAACCCAGAAAGCACAACTATAGAAAATCTTTCAAACAAAATTAAATGTATTGTATATATACCTGCTTGACCCAGTCTTCAAATTCCCTTAGCAGCCTCCGTAGTCTGCTCTCTGAGCTTATCAAGCGACTCAGAAACATGGGTCTCCTTGGTAACCTTCTGCTTCTCCCCCATCCCCAGTCCTTGAACCGCAAAGAGCAAAGCAGGTGGTTGTTCTTTTTTGTTCCATTTTAATAATTGCAGTGGCGACAGTTAAGGTTGTTAAGACGACACCATACTGACATATTCTAGAGACCTGTAATAATAGCTACCAAAACGACGACTCATTTGGCATTTGGTTGCATGACAGTAATTACCGACGTAATAAGTCCAAGAATATTTTTTTCTTACCCAAAAGAATCTTTAATTACTTTGTAGCTTGTACATCTAAGAGATCATTTTTTTTCTTTTTCTGATTTTTTAGGTAAACTACTAAAAAAATCATCCAGTGGATAAAAAAATCATAACAATAATGTTAGACATACAACATCTTTATAATTCTTTTATAACTTGTTACCATGTATTGAAATTACGTTAGTCACTAAAAAAAAAATTATCCTCCAATTAAATATGCTGACACAAACTATTAAAGTAAAAGTATAGACAAACAAAATTAATGATGTAAAATGAATATTACAAAAAGAAAATGTTGACCTACAATCTCTTTACAACTTGCTTGCACGTGGTCGCATGTGATTAAAAAATGCATGTTATATTTTTTTTAATAACTAAAGTAGTTTCAATCATATATTAGCATGTATCAACAAATTGTAAAATGGTTGAGCGTTTAGCATTACTCTTAATAAAAAAACACAAACATTCATGGATATATAAAAGATTTAATGTAACTTTTCAACAAAAAGATATAACTTAGGTTCAAATTTAAGAAAAATTTGATTTATTGTGATTCTTTTTAAGACTTTAAAAAAATATTTTTGATCAAATTTTGAAATGGGGGGTGGGGGTTATTACCAAGAGAACATATTGTCACGCTCGAATTTGGCTAAATTAATATTAAGTTTCAAATATTAAGTTCTCATGACAATAAAATTAATGCAGGAGAATTAAAAACTTTTCATTTAATTTAGTCATAAAACTAGAGTTTATCTCAAAATATCTATGAGCCGAAGGGGGCCATATTCGATCAAGAATGTCTCCAAAAATGTTTACATGTAAAAAAGGTGAGTTTTATAACACAGTAAGTAGATACAAAACATGCAGAAATATTTACATGCAGAACAAGTCATAATAAATCATTCAGAAACATTTTTCTGGAACTTATAACGAATGATAAGAAATTTAACTTGGAAACATAATTTCATAATTGTCTCTAATCATTAATGTGACTTGTAAATTAATCAATTATTTCATTCTATTTTTCATGAACAACCTTACTTTCATTTTCCATAAAAATATTATCTCAGGTAACATGTTTTCTACTTGGGCCATTTTTGCATTTCTTAGAAACTCTGAGCGGTGCAGGTTGGCTTGTTCCAAAAAGACGTTGTGGGCTCAATCCTATCATGGCCACAAGCAAAGGCCAAGGACATGGGTCGAGAGGAGTCAAACGCCCCCCACCCACCAAAATTTTTTCATACCCCGTTGTAATTCTTCCGAATGTCCCACCCTTAGCCACTTATTAGGAGAAAGGTTTTTCCAGAACGACTGAGATTAGACTACACCCTCACAAGTCACAGCCCACGCCAACATTTTGTATTTGATTTTCTGCTTTTCCTGTTTTAGAAATTTATGTTAGAAGTGAAGAAGGAAGACGATGGAGACTCGTTTGTTACAAAAATGCTCGTTCAAATAACATCAAAACACTCCATTTAAATAAAGATTAGGAACTGACCAGTTATGAAACCAAACCAAAACGCTTCTGCTGCGTAACCAATTGTCATTTACGAACTTAACCAAATCACTACCGAGTATCGATCGTGACATAGCAGCCTGTATTACTCCATCACACGCTGAAAAATTGAAGGAACATAATCCTCTCAAGTTCATTGTATTTTTGTCTTTTTATTTTTTAAGGGGACAAAAATATCCCTCCAATATAACTAATTGAACATTTTTTAGTTCATTTGAACTGTAGAGAATCCTAATTCAAAATTTGAAAGCCTAAATGAGCCATTTAATAAATGTGAGGAGTCCGGGATGACAAACAATAATTACACCGTTTATAGAAAGAATGTGCCTTGGAAATTGGAAGCTAGTGTTTGGATTCTGAGTTCTAAGGAGAGCAAATCTATGAAGTCGTGGTTGAATTGTAAGTTATATTTATATATTTTGTTGAATTGTATATTTATTTTGTTAGTTATATTCTTTAATTATTTTCATTAATATAGTTTTTAATCTGGACTCTCTGAACAAAATTTTGGCTTTGCCACCGATAATATCATAGTCAAGTGCCTCTCCACACTGCAAAATCATAGAGAGAAAGAGAGAGAGAGAGAAAGAGTTGCATTTTCCCACGACGTTTTATAACGTTTTTTCACACGCACAAAAGAGACACCAAACGCTGGGCCCAACCATCTCTTTTTTACATACACGTACAAAACATCATGTGAAAATGTTCATACATTTAGTGTGTTAATGTTGTGGAGTAACGTTCAACTGCATATAGCTGGGCCTACCAACTGATTATAACACCTACTATATATTTAGACTCATTCAATCATCTATGTGTATTTAACAACCAAAAGCTTGTCATGCATGTGGACATAAAAAAGACATGCAATTAAAGGGAGGAAGAAGTTTCAACACCTTTAGTAATGAAACATTGCAAATGTTATGGACTTTTGTTGTATGTATTGTCAATATCATTAATTTACAATATGAAAGCTCCGTACTCCTTCATGAGTATTCCCTCTCATGCAAGCTAGGACTATATGTTATCGTTTCAACACACAAGAGCCCATCTCATTTATTATATATGCAACATCATGTATGGTAATTGTTGTCCGAGATAAAAACTTTGTGTGTATATATATATATATATATATATATGCAACATCTTTGCCATTTGTAGTTATTTAATTTATCGGCTCTCCATTTATATTTGCATCCAAACGAACGTAGTCTCTTCCTTTAATTTGGTTAGAAACAATGTGGTGGGAGTATTAATTATATTATAATTATCTTCAATACATACTCAACTTGATTATTACACATACCTACCATATATTTGGATTCATTTAATGAAAAGCTCTAACAACCAAACCCTTGGACAGACATATACGAGCTCATGGAGCTCATAACTATCATGCAATTGATTGATCAAGGAGGAAGAAGTTTCAACATGGGCAGTAATGAAGCATTGCAAGTGTTATAGACTTTTGCTGTATTGTCAATATCATTAATTAACAATACAAAAGCTTTCATTTATTATGCCACATGCACGTGATGCATGTGTCGTGACAATGTAGCTAATTAGCCCCTTAAAAGAATAGAGAAGTGATACATTTCTCAATTTTTATTTATTTATTTATTTATTTTTTTCTCAAAAAGTATAGTTGGACTCATTTAATGGAAAGCTCTAACAACCAAACCCTTGGACGGACATATACGAGCTCATAACTATCATGCAATTGATCGATCAAGGAGGAAGAAGTTTCAACATGGGCAGTAATGAAGCACTGCAAATGTTATGGACTTTTGTTGTATTGTCAATATCATTAATTAACAATACAAAAGCTTTCATTTATTATGCCACATGCACGTGATGCATGTGTCGTGACAATGTAGTTAGCTAGCCCCTTAAAAAAATAGAGAAGTGATGCACTTCTCAATTTTTTTTTTTTTTTTTTTTTCTCAAAAAGTTGGTTCTCAAATAATTTGTTATTTTATGAAATGTGTCACTAACTAATGAGATTGTGACATATAATTTGAAAACTAATTTTTGAAAGAAAAAAAAAATAAATTAAAAAGTATAGCAATTCTCAAAAAAATAATGCATGGTTTGGATAGAAATTTCCTTCGAAAAACCAATTTGTAAAAAGTTTCTACCCGGCTTGGGTTTAATTACCTACTACTAATGGGATGGAAGGAAGCTACGTTACAGATCAAATGGTCAAAAAGGATATATAGGAAAATTATAGATTAAAAGAAAGATAACAGTAATTAACCGATCGAGCTGAGATCGAAGATCGTGTTCTTTTTGAAGAAATTTCAAATGGGCATTTGTTTTAGCAGCATTTGGTTATCCATTTTTCTTCTTTTCGAATGTCTTATGCCACAACTCCAAGTTAGAAAGCACGGCCTCAGAATCAGCCAAATGATCTTTTGTTGGATCTCTTCATCCCATGACTGTTGAAGTTAATGGTAGATAAAGCTGACAACATCATGTGTGGTTGGTGTCCCAGAAAATGAACATAGATTAATTGTCAAAAGGAATTTAATTTAAAATATTTTTGGGATTACCATCGTGTGCTCCTTCAATGATATTGGATAGATTGTCGGTAGTTTCCTTGTTTGATTAATTCTATAGGATCATTTATTTAATTGATTTAGACACTGCATGTTCTTGGAATTAAAATCAATAATACACATAACAATTAATTTGAAATGTAGAAAAGTTACTCGGTATATTTTGGAGATTTCTTTCATTAGTATATATGACATAAGTTCCATACCCAAAATTTGGATCATTTCAATCATCATCCATGTATTTAATAATCAAAACATCGTAAGCAGACATACATTATCATACAGTTGAAGGAGGAAGACGTTTGAACATATTCAGTAATGAAGCATTGTAAATGCTATGGACTTTCGTTGTATTGTTCACACAATTAGAGTCCATATCATTTACAATATGAGAGAGCTACTCTTTGATTAATACTCCATCTCATGCACATAAGAGTTGTCCATATCATTGACAATGTACGTATCATGATCAATAGCCTCACACGTCATGCACACACTATGGTATTGACAAAGGAAGGGTCTGTCAGCCATACATTTATCTGCTTGCCTATACAATCAATTATTTTGAAATCTCTCTGAGTTTGAGGTCTAAATCCCCCATCTTATACGTACTTTTCAATTGTAATAGATCGGGTAATCATTATTCTAATTGCACTTTCACCTTTAAATTACAACTCATTTCAACTAAAACCTATAAGCTACTAATTAATTATTTCGAGTTTCTTCTCGTGTCAGATTTATCCGTTAGTTTGAATGAAAAATGTTACACATGTATAGCAAGTGCGTCTGACTTATTTTTGCATGACTAATTTACCCATATTTTATACGTTAATAAACGGTTTTAGTAATAGCGAGAAAAACACAACAAATAATAATAATAAAAAAAGACTCAAAGGGGTTGCTGCTGCTAACAAAACAGAATGGACGACTCTACGGTCTGTTAGGAAATTAATCCTATTTCCCAAGACCCGTGAGATGCGAATAATAAGAAGAATGCGGAATAACAAAGATTAGGCAATCACACACGACACAAAGATTTAAGTGGTTCGGCTTAACAAGCCTACATCCACTGGCGGAGACGACCCAGAGAAAATTCACTATCAAAAGATGAGTACAAGAGAGTAACAGGGTGAGAAAACCACTCAAACCCAAAGCCCCAAATACACCCAATTCTCACTTTGCCCAAAGGAGAATAATAACAAAAGGGGAAAAGAAAATACTCTCTTTCTTGCTCTCACTTTTTCTCTCTATTATTGGCTCACTAAAACACAAAGCAAATATTACTTTGTTTTTCTCTGTATATTTATGTGCTGTGGACACCCCTTTATATAGGACATAAAAGTTGGCTAAGCAAGGCTCCTCCAATTCCAAATTGTAGAAGGACTTCAAGTCCAAGTCATGCTCTAAAAGGAAAACCAATTCCAAGAGCAACTAGGAATACAAAACTTGAGCCAAAAGGATCCTCCTTTAATGATGATGGGTCCCACCAACTTTATGGTGAAAGTCACAAAACCCCAACAATCTCCCACTTGACTTGAATCCCATCAAGTTGCAACAAAGTGAATCTCCTCCGGATGTCTCCTCCGCCTATCTTCAAGCTCGAAGACCAACGGAAGTGCGCATACGCTTGATTTCTCAATAGTCACTCCTTTTGTCAGCATGTCTGCCGGATTCTCAGTTCCACGAATCTTCTCAAGTAGCAATTGTTCACTTTCAAGAAGAGATCGAATGAAGTGATACCTCAACTGTATATGCTTTGTTCTTGAATGATATGCTGGGTTCTTCGCAAGAAAAATGGCACTCGACTATCACCGTAGAACGCCCTTCTCATTCTTCTTTCCCAACTCATCCAAAAAACCTTGTAGCCAAACCATTTCCTTTCCAGCTTCTGTCACGGCTACATACTCCGCCTCTGTAGTGGAAAGGGCTACAATTTTCTGTAACCTTGAGGTCCAACACACAGCAGTACCTCCTAGAGTATATACAAAACCTGTAGTACTTTTCCTGCTATCAACATCACCCGCTAGATCAGCATCCACGTAGCCTGCAGCTTCAATTCTGCACCTATGAAGCAAAGGGACATATCTGAAGTTCCTCTCGGATATCGCAAAATCCACTTGATCGCCTCCCAATGTCGCTTCCTGGATTACTCATGTACCGCTCACAACTCCTCTGCATGTGCAATATCCGGTCTAGTCTGAGACCATTGCATACATCGGACTTCAGATAGCCGAGGCATAAGGTACCTTGCTCATGTATGCTTTCTCTTGATCCGTCTTCGGTGACTGATCCTTGGTTAGTCTAAAGTGACTCCCCAAGGGTGTGCTCACTGACTTAGCTTCATTCATGCTAAATCTGCGAGAATCTTCTTCACATATTCATGCTGTGAAATCTTTAGTGTACTATTGGCCCTGTCCCTAATGATTCTCATCCCAAGGATTTGTTTAGCAGCACCCAAATCCTTCATTGCAAACTGCTTTGACAGCTGGTTCTTCAACTTGTTGATGTCTTCCATCTTGGCCCTGCAATGAGCATATCATCTACGTCTGAGAGTAGAATAATGTAAGAGTTCTTAAAACTCTTGACATAGCAAACAATGATCTGCATTGCATCTCGTGAACCCGATCGCACATGAAATCTGTCAAACTTCTTGTACCATTGTCTTGGAGCTTGTTTGAGACCATACAAGCTTTTTCTCGGTTGCACACTAAACTCTCCTTCCCCCGCATGCGAATCCACGTGGCTGCTGCATATAAATTTCTTCCTCCAATTCACCATGAAGGAACGCCGTCTTCACATCTAATCGCTCTAGATGTAAGTCCTCTGCCGCCACAATACTCGGCTGACAATTCGATGGTTGTCATCTTCACTACCGGAGAGAATATGTCGTGTAGTCAATTCCTTCTTCTGCTGGAATCCCTTGACTACCAATCTTGCCTTGTAGCGTTTGCTACCATCATGTTCACCCTTTATTCGAACACCCATTTGTTGTGCAAAGCCTTTTTACTGCTGGCAACTCGATCGGCTCCAGTGCAGTTAGTCAATAATGAGTCCATCTCATCCTTCATGGCTAACTCCCACTTGATTGAATCTTCAACCTTCAAGGCTTCAACAAGCGTCTCGGCTCACCGCCATCCGTTAACAAAATATGAAATAGGAGGGTGAAAAAGCCGTGGAGATCTAATGGTTCTAGTAGATCTACGGACAGCCACTTGTCGGTGTACCTGTTCGATCTCTTGATCTCTGTTTCTTCAACTTCTAGACCATCTTGGTTTACGAATCCTTATCAACTTCTGAATTCCTTTTCTGAGCTGCACCTTTAGAAATTCCATCTAGGTTGATAAATTCAGGCTTCTCAGCCTCTGACTCTGTACTTACTGGTTCTGCACTTGAATTATTCTTATACACAACCATCTCATTAAAAGTAACATTTCTACTTCTAATGATCTTCCGGTTTTGATCATCCCAAAACCTATACCCAAATGCCTCATCCCCATAGCCAATGAAATAACATTTTCTAGATTTAGCATCTAGCTTGCTACGAGCATCAGATTCAATATAGACATACGAAACACAACCAAAAACTTTCAAGTGAGAAAGATTTACCTCCTTTCCACTCCAGACTTCTTCAGGTAGTCTATGGCCCAAAGGAACTGATGGTCCTCTGTTTATCAAGTAAGCAGCAGTGCTTACTGCATCCGCCCAGAAAGTTTTCGGTAGTCCAGCATGCAACCTCATACTTCTTGCACGTTCATTGAGGGTCCTGTTCATGCGCTCAGCCACGCCATTTTGTTGTGGTGTCCCTGGGATAGTCTTCTCCATTCTAATCCCATTCATTGCACAAAACTGTTTGAAACCCCCGTCTTCGTATTCTCCCCCATTGTCTGATCTTAGACACTTCAATTTCAGACCAGTTTCTGTCTCTACCATGACCTTCCACTTCTTAAAAACTTCAAATACATCAGATTTAAGCTTTAAGAAGTAAACCCATACCTTCCTGCTTGAGTCATCAATAAATGTGATGTAATACCGCGAGCCTCCAAGAGATGCCACTGGTGCGGGACCCCACAAATCCGTGTGTACCAACTCCAGCTTTCTCGGCTTTGGTGTTCTGCCAACCTTCGTGAAACTCACCTTCTTCTGCTTTCCTAGGATGCAGCCTTCACACAAATCAGACTTAACTGACTTCAGCTCCGGTAGTTTCCCCTTTGACAAAAGTACCTTCATCCCTTTCTCGCTCATGTGCCCAAGCCTTAGGTGCCATAATTTTGAGTCAGCACCCGTATCTGCAACAGCAATTGTATCCCTGCTATTCGTCGTCATATAGAGAGTACCCGCCTTATGACCACGAGCCAAAATCCTGACTCCTTTGCTGACCTTCCACTTTCCACCGTGGAAATGAATTGAATGCCCTTCATCATCAAGCTGTCCTACTGAAATCAGGTTCTTTTTCAGCTCTGGGATATGCCTGACATTTTGCAGCTTCCATACCGAGTCACTGTGGACTCTAATGCGAACATTGCCTATACCCACAACATCCAGCGCTGTTCCGTTAGCCAAGTACACCTTCCCGAAATCTCCAGCCACATAATTTTCGAGAACTTCACGGATCGGTGTAGTGTGAAAGGAAGCTCCTGAATCCAAGACCCAAGAATCAAGAGAGCATCCAATGAGATAGAAGTAGGGCATCGTGCACTTCTTTTATTGCCACGACATTTGCGGCGTCATTTTCGGTCTTCTTCTTCAGCTCTCTGCAGTTCTTCTTGAAGTGGCTTGTCTTGCCACAGTTCCAACACTCAGGTTGTCGTCCAAACCTGGATTTGCTCCTACCCTTCCTGGACTTAGATCTGCCCCTCACAGAGTTTCTGTCTTGTCCTCTACCTCGAGTCTCGAGGTTTAAAGCAGCACCAGAACAAGAGGCTTCACCCGCATCTCTTCTGCGAACCTCTTCACTGAGAATCAAATCCCTGACGTCTTCATAGCTTAGTTTACTCTTTCCTCTGAGTTACTCACACCATCCTCATCGCTTCCCGGCTATTTGGCAAAGATGCCAAGGCGATCAACATACGAACCTCATCATCAAAATTAATTTCCACCGAGGATAATTGATTTGTGATGGTGTTGAACTCATTGAGATGATGTGCCACCGAAGCTCCTTCCGCCATCTTTAGGTTGAACAATTTCTTCATCAGATGCACCTTATTGTTAGCCGACGGCTTCTCGTACATGCTTGACAAAGCCTTCATTAGACCTGCTGTGGTCTTTTCCTTTACAAAGTTGTGTGCAACTGATTTTGACAGTGATAACCTGATAACTGCTAGGGCTTTACGATCAAGCAGAGCCCACTCGCTATCATACATGTCGTCGGGTTGTTCTTCCAAAAGAGGTTGATGAAGATCCTTCCCATAAAGAATGTCTTCAATCTGTACCTTCCAATACCCAAAATCTTTGCCGTCGAATTTCTCGATTCCCATCTTTCCTTCTTCACCTGCCATCGCTCCCACTCGAACCAACAGCTTTGATACCAGTTGTTAGGAAATTAATCCTATTTCCCAAGACCCGTGAGATGCGAATAATAAGAAGAATGCGGAATAACAAAGATTAGGCAATCACACACGACACAAAGATTTAAGTGGTTCGGCTTAACAAGCCTACATCCACTGGCGGAGACGACCCAGAGAAAATTCACTATCAAAAGATGAGTACAAGAGAGTAACAGGGTGAGAAAACCACTCAAACCCAAAGCCCCAAATACACCCAATTCTCACTTTGCCCAAAGGAGAATAATAACAAAAGGGGAAAAGAAAATACTCTCTTTCTTGCTCTCACTTTTTCTCTCTATTATTGGCTCACTAAAACACAAAGCAAATATTACTTTGTTTTTCTCTGTATATTTATGTGCTGTGGACACCCCTTTATATAGGACATAAAAGTTGGCTAAGCAAGGCTCCTCCAATTCCAAATTGTAGAAGGACTTCAAGTCCAAGTCATGCTCTAAAAGGAAAACCAATTCCAAGAGCAACTAGGAATACAAAACTTGAGCCAAAAGGATCCTCCTTTAATGATGATGGGTCCCACCAACTTTATGGTGAAAGTCACAAAACCCCAACACAGTCACCCACATCTGTTTAAAGGGGTTGTCGTGCAACACCCGTCTAACATAATTGAAGGGGCGGCCAAGTGACTTACTTTTGCGTTAGCTTCTTTTCTTCTGTTTTTAATCTCTAGATTATCCATCACTAAAACAGTTCGCTTCCATACAAAAGACGGGCATAATAATAAAACAAAAATGGCTTAGACGCATGCATATGCTAGCCACACCTGACGTTGCCCATCTAAACTAAGGGCCAAATCTGACACATGAGTTAACTTGAAATATTTGTTGTTTGTATGTTTGAGTTTTTGTGAGTTGTGTGTTGTTTGGGGAGACAAAGTGTAATTTGGTGAATGAAGTGCTTTTATCAAAAGGCTAGATGAATTTGAAGCAAGTGACAATTGCAAAAAAAAAAAAGGTGTTGTGGTAGATGTATGCTGTCATTTTTGTTCAATTTGTTCATTTTAATACACTTCAAAGTGGACCTCTACGTTATTAATATTCCTCCACCATACTGTGGGCTGATGATCAAATGGAGTATTTCCTATATATGATTTGGTCTATTAGAAGGAATCTATGCAATTTCTTAAAGAAAATTAAATCCTCACAAAGATTCTCAAATTTTTCTTAATAAATGATAATATGAATTCTTTTCTTCTTCTTTTGAGTGAGATGCAACCAAGATAAGCTTGATCCAACTATTAAAGAAATGATTAAGTGATTAAATTTACTTCTTTCTATTGGTTTAAGTTAGCTTTTAACATAAGTGGTAATTTAACATGATATCAGAGACAAAGATCTTGAATTCAACCAACATAATATAGGGGGCTATGAGACATTGTGGACCCAACAAGGAGCTCTATTATATGAGAGGTGTTTAGTTTTCAGTTTTACCCATCTCTTATCCATCTTTGTATAAGAGATAGACAAATCCACATTTAATTGCACAAATTTAAATATCATATGATAACGTTCATACATATAAGTGCTTGTGTTGTTAATGGTGCGGAGTAATCTTCAGCTGCATATATATATTTGGACTCATTCAATCATCCATACGCATTTAATAATAAAAAGCTGTAACAACCAAAAGCTTGACCGGAAATATACTAGTAGCTATCATATGCAATTGAAGGGTTTCGACATGTCATATCTTTAGTAATTAATGAAGCGATGCAAATGTTACGGACTTTTGTTGTATTGTCCACACATCGGTCGATATCATTAATTTACAATATGAAAGATACTCCTTGATTATTCCATCTCATGCAAGCTATGCCTATAGTTTATCGTTTCAAACACAAGAGAGCCCATATCATTTATTGTGCATGCATCATCATCAAATGCCTCTTGCACAGTGATGCACACGTCATGGAATTGCCAAAGGATTAATACAATACTCTTTATTGACATCTGCTCTATGATAGTTTGAAGTTCAAATATTCCACCATCTTATACGTGATTTAATTGCATTCGTAACATTATATTATCATCTAAAAAACTAACTCCAAAGAGGGGAAAAAAAGAATAAGGCTATATTAATGGTTATGAGTGCATTTGTGAATATTGTATCCCATGTTGAGGAAGTATAAAGAAAGCGAGTATTTAATAGACCTAAGTGGGCCTAAGGTATATAGCATTGTGAGTGCAATTTCAAAACTTGCGATTTAAGAAATAATGGTTTTAAAACGTTATTTTTAAAAACACGATTAAGCGTTCGGTAAAATTATGATTTGACATTTTAAATCGCATTGTAGCCTTTAAAACAATGCATTTTTAAAAACGCACCCCTTGCCCGCGATGATTTTTCTACATTTTTAAATATCAATTATTTAAAAACACACTTCCAAATGATACGCTTTTCGCGATTTTATTTAAAATCACTTGTAAAATCATAAGACCAAAAGGACACGTACATGATAATTCGTTAGTAAATTGTAGGCATATTACTAGAGCTTTCTGATAATCAATAATAATATCTCCAAACGTTTCCACCGGGTTGATAATCTGTGAAAGAATCATCATCATGTGTTAGCTTTGTGTAAGGTTCAACTTTACAAACCAAATTGGAAAGGAAAGAATGTGTACGTTACCTCCAATCATGCTTAGGATCTTGTGAGCTCGTATGAAGCAGATCTACCAATGTTGTTCTGTATTGCATGTCAAGGAGCAAATAATTTGTTGTTAGCGTGCACAACAATAACAAATAATATAGAATCGGAAAGAGAGAGATCAAGAGAGAGTTGAGACACAGATTTATGTGGTTCGGCAAGGTGCCTTTGTCCACAGAGAGTGCATCTATATATATATATATATATATGAAAATTCTAATTGTATGAACGTATTTTGAAAAACTCCAAAAAACCTACTCTGTTCACTCCGGTCTGACTACTCGGCTAACCACTAGTATTCCAATATTACTCTTTATGTCTGAAAGAATATGAGCCACTAGTTTCAACAAGATTCATATACAGAACTATTATAATATGCAAGAGCATTGACATAGAGTTCCATGTTTTCCTTGAGTTTATTACATTGACATATGTCGAAAATACATGTGATTTTTATGTGCATTTTTAATAGAAAATGTAATTCTCAAATACATTTTGGATATATGCTAATTTAATATAACGACTTATATACTTCTAATATTTAACTTTTCTTCTAATAGTGCCCTGTTGAGGAAGCCAAGGTTGCTCTCTCGGCAATAAAGGAAGCTTCCCTCTCACTCGCTCATTCTCTCCTCTTTTAAGAATTTGTAGCGGAAAAGATTCCTTTTGTAACTCTCCTTTTTCCCCTTGAATAAAAAAAAAAAAAAAAAAAAAGGAAGCAACCACCATGCATGGATTTGAATAATATTGTTAGTGTGAGAAAGGCGACTCCCTGGATATAATACTTGACCTCCCCAATAAGCTAGGGCGATCATTGTTATTGGCAAATTCATCTCATAATCCAAGATGAGATTAATTTTTAAGTAGATTTTTTAGTAATTAATTGTTAAATTACAAAAAAAATAATTATTTAAAAAAATTGAAAACACCAAAAAGAGTGGCCTATTCAAATTAGGCTATTAGCCCTCTAGCTAATATGGACTCTTGTGTTTGAAACCATAAATTATATATAGTCTTAGCTTTCATATTGAAAATTAATGATATCGACAATTCAAACACATTACAACAAAAGTCCATATATATATATATATATATATATATATATATATATATATATATATAATTTAGACATTTACAATACGTCTCGGTCTATTTCGTCTCATCCATCCATGTCGCGGATGGATGGAAGCGTGACGCCAGCCATAGATAATTTATATAGAGCATTCCTAATAGAAGAGCCAAATATTACTTTTGTCTAAAATAGCTCTTCAAATGTTTAAAAAATCCCCTACATTGGATTAGCCAAAAGAAAATTTAAAATAGATATTTGATTGAAATAGCTAAAAAAAAAAAAGGTAAATGTAGCAGCATTTTTTAAAGGAGCCATTTTATTTTTTATTGTTTCTCTCACCTGTTTTCTCTTTTTCCCAAATTCTTTCCTACTTTTTCTCTGCATGTTCTCTTTTCCTAAAACTTTTCTCATTTTTCCTATCACATGTTATCTTTTTCCTAAAACTTTTATCACTTTTAATAATATTTAAATGGTATAGACAAAAATATAGCTAATCGAATGTGAATACATTTAAAAATTCATTAACTAAACTAGATAAAAGTAAGTTTTGATAAGCCATTTTGTGTAGCAGACAGTGGCCATCTTTATAAGTAATGCTAAAAGTTACTCTTGTAATCTCCCTCCAAAATTAATGATGTGACTCTTCCATTTAATCAAATTCTAATTATGATTAATTACAAGTCCAATAGTGATTTTAAGAGGCACATCATTCTTGAAGGAGCACAAGAGTGACTTCTAACATTATTCCCATCTTTATATTTCGTCATTAAGAAGGCTAGCTTTCCATAAAATAAAAAAAAATTGAACATTTGTTTTTTAAATGAAACACCGAAACATTAGAAGCCTACAAAAACGTAATCTCCAAAGTCATATATATATATTCGAAATTTGGAAACTTTCAACAAAGGAACATTGATGTTTTCAAGTATTTTTTTGGGTCCGCAAAGTATAACATATATAGCTAGCTGTGAAAAACATATGAAAGCAAACATAAATCGTGTCGAAGTTTAACCTCATAATGGTTCGCCTTGGGTCTTGGCGCACTGGAGCTTCAATATATTCGCAACCTATAAAAAACACATAGGTTTTTAATTGATATAATGTTAAATTACTATTTATTTTAAAAGTTTATTACATAAGTCACGGCTGATCTTGACTACTGCAGCTCATTACTCACCTGCAAATTTTGTGCCTGCTGATCCTTATGTTTCTTTACCGGTGGAATCAATGCAGAACAACTTGGATTGGTTAAATATTGTGGCTTATCACTACTACTCACCATTTTTGGCAAATTTTACGCTCCCGATTGCAGCTTTGTATGATCCCGAGTCTCATGCTGATATCGATGATGGTATCGTTAAATCACCATTTATTCTAAAGTTTAAGCTAATAATTAAGAATAGTTGAATTTAATTATTTAATTTATATTCTAACACTTCATTCATGTGCGTTCTTAAACTTTCTGTTAAATCTGTTAGAATATATATATATATATATATATATATATATATATAATCAAACTTGATTTTTATGTAATCAATTTGATTGATTTTATATTTATCTTCACATGTTTTGTATTCTCTTTGCCTAACATAGTTTTTTATATATAAATATGGATCATTTGTGTTGTAATTTATCATCAATTAATAAGTGCAAAATATAGCCCTATTGGGCTAGCTCTACCCTAGAGGTAAGTGTCTAGTATTGAATCGTATGTAAAGTCTTGTATGTGTCTCTATTTTCTCATTTTATTTCACTTTTATATGTAATTTTCCATATAATTATGTTTTTCTTCAAAATCACTACTTTGTCAAGTATATGTGTGTGAATCTAAAAGATTAGAGTCCCACATTGAAAATATGTAAGAATTTTGGGCTGTATGGTGTCTCAACATGATATATTATGGGTTTACTAAAAAACTCCCAAAGTATTTATCACCCAACATACTTATCCCCAAAGATTAATTAAGCTAATAAAACGAGATTAATTTAATGATTTCATTTATATTCTAATACGAATAAAGGCATGGGATTGTCTGCAAACAAGTTGGTTTTGGGATTGCCTTTCTATGGGTATATGTGGACGCTAGCTTAAGAATTCCCAGGACAATGGTATAGGTGCACCAGTCACTGGTCTAGTAGCCAATGACACAGACACTAATGAGAAAGGAAGTCTTCCCCACTAGGATATCAAGCGACATTTCATTCAGACATATAGCCTTGCTCTAACGTACAATGCTAATTTTGTAGTAAATTACTGCGTAATTGGATCCAATTGGATTACTTTTGATGATATTGAGGCTGTCCAAAATAAGGTTTTATATGCAATCAGCTTTTAGTTAAAAAAAATAAATAAATAAAAATTAAAGACCGATTGACACAATCATATCAACAAAATAGTGGTTAAATAAAAGTGTGTTTTTTTAACAATATATTATCATGAAAATTGGTGTTCATTTTTTTATCTATTTTTTTATCAATCTCTATATAAGAGAAATATAGACAAATCCATAAATTTAAATATCATATGAAAACATTCATACATGCATATAAGTGTATGTGTTGTTAATGGTATGGAGTAATGTTCAACTGCATATAGTTGGGCTTGCCAGTTGATGGGCCTACCCTCATTATTACACATACTATATATTTGGGCTAATTCAATTATCCATATGTATTTAACAATCATGAAAAGTTGTAACGACCAAGGACTTAAGGCTTGTTTGGGTGTGTGTTTGATGGACTTAAAAGTGCGTTTAACACTTAAAAAGTTTGTTTGAAAAAAAAAAATACACATTTGGGAAAAAAAAAAAAATGAAAGTGTTTTTAAAGGTCAAAAAAAAAAAAACCAAAACTCACTTTTGGCAATTTAAAAGCTTAAAAATGAAGCTTTTGCCAAAAATCATTTTTTGACTTAAAAGCTGTATTTCTCAAACGCAATCTCAGACGTACTCTTAAACTAGACGAACAAGTTTCAAAATGTTTAGTAATGAAGCATTACTAATGTTATGGAGTTTTGTGTTGTGTTGTCTATATCATTTACAATATGAAAGCTTTCATTTATTATGTCTCATCCACGTGATGCACGCGTAGTGACAATGTAGCGAATAGCCCGTTAAAAGAATTAATAGATATCTTTGGGTTTGGGATAGAAATTTCCTTCGAAAAAAACAATTTGTAATAAGTTTCTATCCGGCTTCGATCGGTTTAATTAATGGGATGGAATTAATGAAGCTACGTACAGATCAAATGGTCAAAAAGAATATATAGTAATATTTTAGATAAAAAGAAAGATAACAATAATTGGCCTATCGAGCTGATCGAAGATATCGTGTACTCTTTTTCAAGAAATTTCAAATGGGCATTTTTTTCTAGCAGCATTTGGTTATCCATTTTCTGCTTAATTTCCGAATGGTAGAAAGCACGGCCACAGAATCGGTCAATTGATCTTTTGTTTGACCTCTATGCTGCTATTAAACTTTTGTATGACTCAGATTTATTCAAATTGCTTTAAGAAGTTTGTGTGGCCTAGATGTAACTAAACCTTTTTTTAACTCAAAACAATAAAAGAAAATAAAAGTTGTTTTGGGAAAAAAATTACAGGCTAATATATGAAGGAAACAAAGCTTCTCCCCCACCATCTTCCCCTTCTCCCTAATGGTCTCTTTCTCATGCAATATTGGCAGAGAAAAAAAGCTTAGAGGAAAAAGCTTCTTCTCCCCCACTATCTTCCCCTTCTCCCTCATGGTCTCTCACTCTCACCGTTGAAGGGTTAAGTTTTCGGCCATGCCGGCGCCTATAGGTTGTTGCAGTTGTCGGCAGTGGTTAGCATGGCGTTAGTGGTGTTGATGACTCTCTGCCATTGGCACATGAGAGACCATGTGGGGGAAGGGGAATATGGTTGAGGAGAAGAAGCTTTTTCCTCCGAAGCTTTTTTTCTCTGCATTGGTGCATGAGAGAGAGACCATGAGGGAGAAGGGGAAGATGGAGGAGAAGTTTTGTTTTATCATCTACTGGCCCGTAATTCATTTCCCAGAACGCATTTTATTTTCTTTTATTGTTTTGAGTTAAAGCATGTTTGGTTACATCTAGGCCACACAAAATTCTCAAAGCAATTTGGTTAAATCTAAGCCATACAAAAGTTTTTTTTTTTTGACATGTCCTCACAAGGGAAAGGAAGGAGGGATTTGAACTAGTGACCTCTACTTCATAAAGCGTGGTTCACTGCCGATTGAGCTACCTTTTAAAGACATACAAAAGTTTAATAGCAGCTATGCAATAATTTTTACTACCGCATAGAAACCGGATCCGATAAAGACAACATCCTGGTTGTTGTCCCAGAAAATGAACATGATAGGTAGTTGTAGTAGACTAATTGTCAAAAGGAATTTAATTTAAAATATTTTTGGGTTACCCATCGTGTACGTACGTGCTCCTTCAATCATATTGGATAGATTTGTTGGCGTTATTACAAGGCACACATTGTGAAATTTTCAAAGGAGGACTATGCAGCTGATTGCTAGCTAGCCATACATTAATCAGCGTTCGTATATATACAATCTATTTCCACATGTCTCTATGAGTTTGAGGTTTAAATCCTCGATCCCTATCTTATAAAGATTCCTACTTTGCAATAGAAATCCATTAAAGAAAAAGAAAAGAGTTTTTGGAGATGAGATAGGAAGAAATTAAGGAAAAGAAGAAGAAAAGAGACGAGAGAGAGAAAAGAAAATAGTTTTTGGAATTAAAAAAAAAAAAAAAAAAAAAAAAAGTTAAGAGCATCCATATTCAGTTCTTTATATTTGACTTTTTAAAAAAAAATTGAAAAAACTCACAAAAAGAGTCATTTAACAAGCTCTCTACTCTGTTTCAAATTTAACTTTGATCAACAAAACTCTCCAAATACCAACTACCAAAAAGTGAAAGTTATTTAGTTTTTTTAATCTTATATATTCATTTTCCTTCTTTCTCTCATCTACCAAGAACAAAAAAAGAATTAAAAAATAAGAAAATAATAATATTTAATTAAAGTAGAGAAAGATATAGTGAGTTTAATATTTGGTTCATTTTAAAAGTGGCTTTTTAAATTTATAAAAGTAAGTTTTTCTCTTCAAATTTAACTTTTATTTGAAGAGCTCAATATCGATGCTCTAAAAGATAAAAAAAAAAAAAAAAAAAAAAAAAAGAATTATTTTAGTGCTAGAGGTAAATGTTAAGGGAATGAGTGTATTTGAATATATAGTAGATGTTATAATCAGATGGCAAGCCCGGCTATATATGGAGTTGAACTTTACTAAACAGCATTAACAACACACTGAATGTATGAACATTTTCATATGATGTTTTGTGTACGTAAAATTAAAAGAGATGGTTGGGCCTAGCTAGTGTTTGGTGTCCGTCTGGGCGTGTGAAAAAACGTTGCAAAACAATGTGGGAAAATGCAACTGTCTCTCTCTCTCTGATTTTATGGTGCGGAGAGGCACTTGACTGTGATATTGTCAGTGGCGAAGCCAGTATTTTGTTCAGAGAGTCAAGATTATAAAATATATTAAGTGCAGGGCGGGCGCCATCGGTTGATAAGTGCAGCTGTATGCTGTTGAATGTCACTCCACAGCATTAACAACATACTAAATTAATGTATATATGAATGTTTTTATCTGATAATATATTAGTGAGTAAAATGAGATATGGTTGATCGCAGAGTTCGGTGTGTGTGTAAAAAAGGGGAGAAAATGCAACTAAATTTTATGTGCGGTGAGGCAAATTGACTGAATGATAATATATATAGGAGCACAAGTCTGTTAACGTAAATTAATTGAAGCTCGGATGGAAAGACCAATGAAAAGTTAGCTAGCTAGTATATATGATAATACAAATTAAAATTACTAGAAATAATAAGATTAATTATAATAGAAAATATTTAAGAAAAAAAGATTACTTACAAGTTACAAGTTTTAATGGAAGATTCTAGGCAAGTTATCAAACAATGAGGTCTGTTGCTCATGACTTCAATATGCACGTACACTTGGTGGCATTGCCGAAGGATAGTATGCATGTTAATCGTCTTAATTTGTTATAATTTTTTTTTTTTTTCAAAAAAAAAATAGGGCCTGTAACATATTATATATTGACATGTCTCCATGAGCTTGAATACATAACTTCCTTATTATTTGATTAATTTTGTACAAAAACATTTATCAAACGGAGCGAGCCAATATATCATGAATATATCTATTCCAACTCCTGCATTTAAAATTTTGGTAAGAGCATGCGGTCTTCATTATTTTGACTTCTAACATGTAATTCTTACTAATTGATGTAGATCGCAGAAGACAAGTTCTGGTACTATGCTTGATCCTGTGATCGAGTGCATGATCGAGCACACTAGGTCCCTAGAAGTGCGATCGAGTGCATGCGGGGACATTATGTTATTTTTCTGCTTTTAGTTACTTAAATTGACTTTATTTCATTGTTTTAGAAGGATTAGGATTTTAGGAGTCTTTATTTCATTATTTTATTAGGTTTAGGGTTTTATGGGTATTTATGTCATATTTTATTAGGTTTAGGGTTTTTGGTTATAAATATGCTTATAACCTCCAGAGAAAGGGAGTTGTTGATTATTATTGATTTTAATTAATGAGAATACTCAGAGTTAAGTTTATTTCTCTCTTTTCCTTCAAAACCTAGAGAATATCTAGTTTGTCAAGAAGATTTCTTAGATCTTTGATAGAATCAAGATGTAAAAGCATTTATTTGCTACTTATTGATGTTCTTCACTGCAGCCCACTAAGTCACGCTGCATCAGTTGGTATCAGAGCTCAAGTTACTTTCCATAAATGGGGAGGAGCAACTGTCTGGTAGACATGAACGAAGTGCATGTGCGCACGGAGACAGCATGTAAGGAGCAACCGGTGATTCGTTTGCGGTATATAGAGGAGAGGTTTGTTGATCTAACCGTGCAGAAGAAGGGACGTACGTGCACCCAACATGGGGTCCCTACCAATCACTTGGCCGACATAGATGGTCCAAATGTTCGTCGTTGTCAACTAAGACAGCGGTACGCGGTGGCAAGAGGCAAATTTATCGTTGAGAGTGAACCTATCAATCCTTATCCGAGGCGCGGAGTGTGGAAGGGATTTCCAACGGCACAAGCCCATGTTATATCACGGGCCAAAGGCGTCAAGCTCGACACTCAAAAAGAAAAGAAAAAAAATTCTAACAAAAAAAGGAATCAAATGGAGATCCGTTTGTGGCAACACATGGATGAGCGGATGGAGATCCTGTGGGAAAAGCTACAGACCATCACAACCCAATTTGGCCATCATTATCGACCATATCCACGCTTTGTGGATGAATATAACGGGTTTGTCGTTCATAGGGCGCAATCTCAACGACGGAGGACACAGATTAAGGCGAAGTTGCCGCGACAGTCCAACTTGACCATCATTCGCGAGCCTCAAACCCATCAACCACATCCATATTCTGTGGAAAAGGAAAAAAAATCTGTGGATAAAGAGTTTTAAGAATCTGATTTCATTAATGAGGAGTTCATACATGAAAATGTTGAAGATCCTTTGCAACGATTCGTGGATTGGAATTCTCCACCAATCTATGAAACCTATCCTGATGAAAAGGTGAGTTCTATACATCAAGTGCTCGATGAAAGTCCTAAAAAAGAGGTCTTTGATTTGGAAGTTGATTTCCTTGTAGTAGATGCTATCTTGCCAAAAACTTTTAACCAAAGTTGTGATGAGATCTATGAGGCAGAGATGACTTTTCTATCAAAGAGCGAAGGGGTCTTTGTGAGTTCTTTGGGGTTTCTCATGGCATGTGGGAAGGGTAAGCATGAGAAAAGCATGGTAAGACTACATGGCAAGGTTAGGTGCGAGGCCTTCAACATAAACGTCGCAGTCTGGTGACGAGTAAGGCCATCATGTATATTGTGGGGTGTTGCCTTATCTTGATCTTGAGAAAGGGCGAGTGAAATGAGTTGACTGGACATCCGAAAGACTGTGGAAAGAACTGGCCGAATTCAAGGAAGAATTCTCTCCAACAAGGGGAGAATGATGTAGATCGTAAAAGACAGGTTCTGCACTCGATCCTGCGATCGAGCGCACCAAGTCTCTAGAAGTGCGAACGAGTGCCCGCGTGCCTACGATTGAGCGCACGCAGGGACATTATGTTATTTTTCTGCTTTTAATTACTTAAACCAACTTTATTTCATTGTTTTACCAGGGTTAGGGTTTTAGGAGTCTTTATTTTGTTATTTTATTAAGTTTAGGGTTTTAGGGGTATTTATGTCATATTTTATTAGGTTTTGGGTTTTGGACTATAAATATATGCTTATAGCCTCCAGAGAAAGGGAGTTGTTGATTATTATTGATTTTGATTAATAGGAATACTCAGATTTGAGTTTATTCCCCTATTTTCCTTCAAAACCTAGAGAGTATTTAGTTTTGTCAAGAAAATTTCTTAAATCATTGATAGAATCAAGATCTAGAAGTATTTATCTGCTACTTATTAATGTTTTTCGCTGCAGCCTACTAAGTCACGCTGCATCACTAATCCCATCTTTGATGATGAAATCAATTTGCCAATCACCTGAGTATCTATGGTGGTTGCTTCTTTAATTAATTGATTGCCAAGAGAGCAACCTTAGCTTTCTCAACAGGGCACTATAATTAGAGGAAAATTTAATTATTTTCTTTTAATATGAATCTTTCAGAATTCATTCGTTAAAGATCAAGAACATAAAAACTTTTACATCACAAAGTATAAAGCTTTGATAAAACATAGTCAAATACTATAAAATTACAAAGTCATAGATACAATCAGAAAATTCTTACAGTCAAATCCTATCTATAACACCAGCTTCCACTAACCCATGTAGAACTTCAATTATGAAATTGATCTGCTTCGGACATATTAGATCAAAAGCATGGGTAGCCTAAATTCTCGAAAAACTTATTTTCTGGCCATGAGAGTTAATACCCCACACCTATCTAATCCTCCTCAGCCCAAAGGTCAGGAGTCAACTCATGTCCTCAACCCAAAAGCTAAGACAAAAAGAACAAAAAATAAATCAAATCAAAAATGCTAAAACCAACAAAACCCCACCAAAATTAGCAGCAGAAGAGCACGGTACCGTAGACATTCCCAGGCATACACAACTTGACACGTGAGAAACACGCTCTGGCACACAAGACTCTGTTGGTTGATTGGCGCAGAAGCAATGAAAAAATGGAAAACTTGGCCAAGACAAGTAGATCTAAGCATGAAGAATTAAATCTAAATCTAAAAACTAGCTAGATCAAACGATAAGGAAGCTATCGACAATCTATCCAATATGACTGAAGGAGCACACGATGGTAACCCCAAAAATATTTTTAAATTAAATTCCTTTTAAGAATTAATCTACTACAACTACCATGTTCATTTTCTGGGATACCAACCACATGATGTTGTCTTTATCTACCATTAACTCCAACAGTCACATATGGGATAAAGAGATCCAACAAAAGATCATTTAGCTGATTCTGTGACCGTGCTTTCTAACTTGGAGTTTTGGCATGTATAAAACATTCGGAAAGCAGGAAAATGGACAACCAAATGCTGCTAAAAAAAATGCCCATTTGAAATTTCTTCAAAAAGAACACGATAACCAATTAATCTATAATATTCCTACATATACCTTTTTTACCATTTGATCTGCATGTGCGTAGCTTCATTCCATCCCATTATTAGTTCTTACAAATTGTTTTTTCGAAGGAAATTTCTATCCAAACCATTATTAATTCTTTTAAGGGGCTAGCTAGCTACATTGTCACGAAGCGTGCATCACGTACGTGCATGTGGAATAATAAATGACAGCCTTCTTATTGTAAAATGATACGACAATACAACACAAAAGTCCAAAACATTTGCAATGCTTTCATTACTGAACATGTTGAAACTTCTTCCTCCCTGATCCATCAATTGCATGAAAGCTATGAGCTCCTATATGTCCGTCCAAGCGTTTGGTTGTTAGAGCTTGCTTTTTATTGAATGAGTCTAAAATATATAAGAGGTAGGTGTAATAATCAGTAATTGGCAAGCCCAGCTGTATGCAGTTGAACATTTACTGCACTGCATTAACAACACACGCACTTAAACATGTGAAAAGAGGTTTGATACGGACACAACACAAACCAAACTTATGGCCAACTTCTCTCTTACATGTAAAAAAAGTTTGAATTTTAAACCAAACAAATTTTTTTTTTTCCCAAATTTTCATAATCCCAAAATCCTGTCTATCATTTTTTTTTTTAATTAAATAACACGTAAGAGAGAAATTAACCATAAATTATATTTATGTTGTGACCTTAACATTTTCTATGCGAAAATGCAGCCTGAAAGTTGGCTTTTATTATGCATGCGTAACAAGCTTTTGGTTGTTAGTGTGCGTGCATGACAAGCTTTTGGTTGTTAGTGCGGACATAAAAAAAAACATGCAATTAATAGGAGGAAGAAGTTTCAACATCTGAGATAAAAACTTTGTATTTATCTTTCTTTGCCATTTTTAGTTATTTAATTTATCGGCTCTCCATTTATCTTTGCATCGAAACGAACGCAGTCTCTTCCTTTGGTTAGATCCAATGTGGTGGGAGTATTAATTATATTATAATTATCTTCACTACTCAACTTGATGAAATCCAACTTTCAGCTGCATTTTCTCATGCTGCATTTTCAGCTGCACTGTTATCCACCTAAAATATATCAAGTCAATTGGTGTAATAAACGAGTGTGAATAGTAATATTACTAGCTCTAATACAATACTAGCAATTTGAATGGAGAAAAATTAGTAGACTCTTTTAGTTTGAAATTTATTTTATTTGTGATGCTGATCTACTATTGGACTTATCCATGCATCATGCCTTTAATAATCAGAAGCTCCTAATTAATTACCATGCAATAGTACTTGTACAAAACATGATTTCTCAATTTCCTTTGAACCGTAAAGTGTCTAATTAATTATATTATATGGGTCGTATTTTTGTCTTTTCACTTTTTGAGAAGACAAAAATACTACTCAAATATAACTAACTGAATATTCTGCAGTTTAAATGGATCCAAATTTGTACCTATTGAAGGAAGGAATTAAGAGGTTTGGAAGCATTAATTGGTCACACGGGAGTTGATATCATAGACAATATTGCGTCACGGTGTAAAGACCCTACCAATATATTTTGTCTCATGCACACATGGAAGCGTGACGCTAGCTAGCCACAGATTCTTAATTCCCGATCCTACAATGGTGGCGATTAATGGAGCAACCAACATTAGTATTCAATCAGATAATTTACTAGCTAGTAAGCAAGTAAATTACTCCAAGACAGAAAAAAAAAGGGAGGGGGTAAAAGGAAAGCCTACTACCTATATATAGGCTTGCATTCTCTTCTTGAAAACTCCAAGCAATATCTCATTCTCATAGCTATTAGCCTAGAGCAAGCAGAGATGGTGGGCAAATGGTGGAGAGAATGCATTATAGCATTTATCCTCACCTTCCCTTCAATGGCTCGCACTAATACTGCTATTGCGGCTATTGATCCCCCGGTGCCTTGCATACCTTCCCAGGAATTCACCCGTCTTTCAGGAGCAGGTTAGTGTGTTTATATCTTTCCTAAATCATGCATCTACGTACAATTTGCCTTTGAAGCATATATATGAGGTTTTTTTTTTTTTTATGTTTTTTTTTTGGTCACATACACGTGTCTTTGTTTTGATATGTGTATATTCTCACTTGTTATGTATGTGTAATTCTAATTACTTGTAAGGTATATATGAGTCTGTGATGCAAAGTTAGCTCAATCACCTCTAAAGGTCTCCTGACAGACGGTGGTCGAATCACCCAAATGACTTTGGGCTAGGTAGCTCATCCCCACCCCTTCTAACCTGTTTATAGTGTGGTGGTAAGTGTTTTAAGAAACTTATTAGGTGCGCTAGAGAATATTTGCTATTTGTTAAATATTGTCGTACATGTCAACATGTAATTTAAAGGTGTAAATCAAGGGTTTTACTTTTACCTCATCCTTATTGAACTCATACTCTTCCAATTTGAATTTGTAAGTCTTCATTGATCATTCTAACTTGTAACTTATAATTCTTATTGCTATAGCAGCCGACACCACCATCGGCAACGCCACCGGATCTGGCAACGGCACCACCACTGGCACCGCCACCTCCACCTCCACCGCCACCGGCGTCGGCACCATCACCGGCACCGTCACCAGCGCCATCACCAGCACCAGCACCAACACCATCACTTTATGCACCAACACTTGTCTGGCACCAGCACTAGCATTGGCTAGCTCGGTGTGAACATTCAAACCACTTATAATATATGCCATACTCGTTAGGTCAGAAGCTTGCATTATCCACAATAAGGCCAATAGTTGGACCCACGTGTATTTGTAACATAGAAGCTTGTATTGTGTACAATAAGGCCAATTATCAAATATGGTGTGTTGTAAGGCCAGTAATCATATATATATATATATATATATATATAAAGAAGCTTGTATTATTGATAATTAGCTCATAACCAATGCTTTACACGAGATTTTTCATTATAATTTAATTTCAAAACTTTTTTTTTTATTTGGATTTTCTATTGTACTTTTCATTAAAGGTCGTAAAAAAAAAGTCATGCCTCTTTAAATAAAAAGACATACTAAAGGTTATACACCAATATATTACTCAATATAGTGACACAGAATTACAATTTACACACAGAACATCGTATAGATGTATAAATCGCATAAAATTTTACTATCACAACACCCTTAATTTTTGTTTAATCCATATAAATTAAAATAAGTTAAAATCATTGTTCCTACTAAAAAAAAAAAAAAAAAGAGAGACAGAAAACTTGGATTGCATGTGATTATAAAAGTATTATTGATGTTAGCAAGGATATTTAATATTATTGATGTGATACCTACCCATATAATTTTGAGCCATTAGAAAATATACACAACAAAATAAAAGAAAAAAAAAAATCTTTCAATCAATGCAATCAAATAATCCTCCCAATGACTCACATCACATTCAATGCCTAATTATCTCTATGATGTTTCCAAAGCGTTTAGGGAATGTTAGGTGCTTTCCAAGCGTTTATATTTATTTTTTGCATAACAATAAAATATATTTTAATCTTCTTTGCTTTCAAAATCATAAAAAGCACTTTGAAAAAGATACCTGAAAATCGAAGTAAATCTTACAAAAGAAAAAAAAAAACCCATAAAATGATCAAATGAATTAAAACATAAGACCCTTAATTTTAGTTTAATTTATATAAATTAAAACATGTTAAAATTGTGTTCCATTATGATAATTTAAAATCAAAAGAAGTATAAAGGGAAAAAATATTAAGAAAAAAAACATTGATTTTGATTATTAAAACATTAATAGAAAATTAGTATGAATATTTGATAAATAAATTTTTGCCTAAAAATCGAAGTAAGTCATACAAATGAAAAAAAAAAAAAAAAAAAAACACCCTTAAATCATTCAAATGAATAAAAACATAAGACCATTTACTCTAGTTTAATCCATATAAAGTAAATCATGTTAAAATCTATGTTCCCATATAAGTAATTTTTTCTTTTTGAAGGGGAAACATATCAGTCTCATTCATTGATAATCATGAGCATAAAGCTCTCTCTCTCTCCCTCTAAGTTTAGATCTTGCTGGCATGCAAAAATGAAAGAATGACTGATATGGCTAAAAAGTTAAAAAAACTCATCCGGCATGATCGGACGTTCGGGGTATACTTTGAACGTTCCAATGGGTTGTCGAACGTTCAGTTAGGGCAAACATTGAACATTCAAGTGGGATGTCAAACATTTGGCTAGAACGAAATTAAACGTTCCATTTTTTATTTTTATTTTATATGTGTCCATATCCAAGGGGAGGGAAAATAGGAATGATGATTTGAACTAGTGACCTTCACAGCTCTACTTCATGAGGCGTAGTCTCCAATCGATTGAACTACCCATTGGGAATACATTAAACATTCCATTAGCATACTTGAATGTTTGGAATTCGGAAGATGGGTACAATCTCAAAGTTATTTATGGGGAAATCAGTTTATTTTATGAGATTACAATATTTAATGTTAATTATAATTTGGGTGTTGGTTTATAATACACGATTTATAGAATAAATGTATATATTTATCTCGGTGCATTATAAAGGAATAGCTCAATCGGTTGGGGATTATGGCTTATAAAGCGGAAGTCACAAGATTGAATCTCCTTACTCTAGTGCGGGCATGTAAAAAAAAAAAGAAAAAAATCCAAATGTTTGGCCTGTTCAACACGCCTTTCCTCTCATGTAAGCCTTTGCATTGATAATAGAAACTGGGGTGGCCCCGGCCAGCCCCATGCCTTGAAAAAAAAAAAAGAGTAATTTTATCTTTAAATTTGTTAAAAAATAAATTAAAATTTAGGTTTTTTTTTTTTTCTTCTTATTTTGGACCACTTAGGTGAGTAATATTTTATATTTTTTAATTTTTTTTTTTAATTTTTTTTAATTTTTTGTGTATACACTTGTGATGCTTGTGTCCCACATTGAAAAAATGTAAACTAAAAGAGTAGTTAATATAACTAAGTGAATCTGTGGTATCTTCTAGTCTCCGTTTCTAGCGGGTTTTGTTTTAGATATAGTTTCTTCAACTTTAGATATTTTCATCTTCATCAGCCAATGCGTGTCTTCCTAGGGATGTCTACGATGCTGTACTCCTCTGCTACTGCTTATGGGAATTTTTTATTTATTATTTTTTGTTTTTTATTATTTTATTATTTTTTTCCTGGCCTTCGGGTGAGGGATGGAATTGTCTCTTAACCTTCGGGCCGAGGAGGAGTAGATCGGTGTAGGGGGTTTATCTCTTACGGTCGGATTTTTATTTATTTATTTCTTGTTGTTTTGATTTTTGGTTTTTTGGTCTTTTTTTTTTTTTTTTTTTTTTTTTTTTTATTTGTATTTGAGCGACCCATGCCTTAAATCTAGTCTACTCAGAGCAGATCTGTTCCTTAACTATAATTGTACATGGGTTGGTGGAAGCTTAAAGTCATAAATGTATATTTGATTGTAAGATTTTTATGATTCTATTTAGGATTTTGTAATTAACCTCATAGCTTTTGGCTATAATTTCTTAGAGCTTTATGCATGTGTTGTAAGAGCTTTATGCTCTTGATTTTTATCGATGAAATTTAAAGATTTTCATTCAAAAAATTATATATATACCTAAGTGGATCTAAGCGCATTAGCTTAATTAAGCTTTTGGACTACAAATGTCCTAGTATATATATATACTTACTCTTGTTTGACTCATTTGATGTGTAACTCCCAACATTTTCTGTTATATCTAATCTTTTTCTTTCTTGTCATTTTAATTTGTCTTATCATATTTACTAACTTTTTATTGGTCTTTACATTTGAGCTTCAATTAATTTAAGTTCACATAAATTTCTGGGTTGCTCCTTGAATCCTAGTAGATAAATTTTCAAGTACTCCAGAGACATTATCATTTAGTCAAATTGCCTCACCAAAAACTTAGAGAGAGAGAGAGAGAGGGAGAGAGAGAGAGTTTTAGTTGCATTTTCTCCCATTTTTCACACGCACACCGAACTCTACGACCAACCATCTCTTTTTACACAGTAATTATCAGTTAGTGTGTTGTTAATGCTGTGGAGTAACATTCAACTGCATATATCTGCACTTATCAATTGATAGTCCCTTGACATTATAACACCTACTATATATTTGGACTCATTCAATCATCCATATGAATGTATTTAACAATCAAAAGCTCTAACAACCAAAAGCTTGTGCATGCTTTCATACATGCATTAATTGAAGGGAGGAAGATGTTTCAACATCTGTAGTAATGAAGCGATGCAAATGTTATGGACTTTTGTTGTATGTATTGACAGTGTTATTGATATCATTAAGTTATATTGAAGCTAGTGACTCATATTCTTTTACGCATAAAAAATAATATTGAAATAGCAATGGTTAGCTGAGTGCACGATAACAACAATTTACAATAATAAGTGTACTACACAATGAAAAATCAGAGAGAGAGAGTGTTCAAGGGCACATATATAGTTGGACTTGCCAACTGATGGCCCCCCCTCACTATTACACTTACTATGTATTTGGACTCATTCAATCTACCACAACAATCAAAAACTCTAACAACCAAAAGCTTGGGTGGCGAGACTTTTGTTGTACGTGTTGTCGATATCATTAATTAATTTACTATATGAAAGGTACTCCTTGAGTATTCCATCTCAGCAAGCTAGCAAGCTAGGATCCGACTATATATAATTTGTCGTTTCAAACACAGTAGTCCATATCATTTATTATGCATCATTATCAAAAGCATAATACAATAATCTTTATTGACATGTACTCTATGATAGTTTGAAGTTCAAAGATTCCACATCTTCTACGTAATTTAATTGCAGTCGTAGGCAATCGTATATAATGAAAATAAATAAATAAATAAATAAATTTTAACCCCTATACTAGCTATCACTTATTTTGTACTTAGTATACCACGAAACTTCAAAAAGTGACATAGAGACCTCCTGGCCATATTACCATCGTGTGTTCAATTAGACAACTTTGCATTTTTCTCCTCAAAATACATTTAAATTTATTAAAAAAAAAATAACATTTTTAAAAAATTAAAAGGTCGCCTTTCCATATTAGGCTATTTGCCCTCTTTATTAATTATTATTTTTTTTTTTTCAAATGATTATTTTTTTTATATCTTTTTAATTTTACTTTTTAATAACTTTATGGGTATTTTAAGAAAAAAAAAATGTTTTATTTGGCATACGATGTAGGGCCTCGATGTCGTCATGACTTATTAAGTTTGGAGGCATATTTTACCAGAGAATAATAATACAATTAATTCCAAAGGGTAAACAATAAAGAAAATAAGAAGGAAAAAGGAAAGGCTATATCTATCTACCTATGCACTTTCTTCTCAAAGGTCCAAGAACTATCTACCTATGCCTCCGTGCCTCGCATTCCCTTCAATGGCTTCGATCGTATTCGATAGATTGTTGGTAGAACTTCCATATTGTTTGATTAATTCTATAGGATCGTGTATTTTATTGATTTGGACCCTGTTCTTGGAATTAAAATCGATCAACAACAAAATGAAAATACCAATAATTTGAATGCGGAAAAGTTACGTAACTGGTATAATTTTGAGATCATTTTATTAGTGTGACATTAGTTTCCTAGCGAGTAATATTTAAATCGCCGTGCTTGTACAATTTATCTTTATTGACATATATCTATTTGTTTGAAATTCAAATCCATTATCTTATACATAATTGTCATTCGTAATATATGCTATGATATATCCAAGAAATACTCAGATAAATAACTCCAAAAAAAATAAAATAAAATAATATAATACCTAATTAATGCTCCCTCTTTGTTAGAGAATAGCAATGTGGGCTTGTCCCACGTTGCTAAGTGTTAAGTGTTTTATATATATATATATATATATATATATATATATATATTTAATTTTAAAAAAATAAAAAAATTTAAGTAGGTGCCATGTGTCAATATTTGATTGGTCCACGTAGAGTTCCGTTAAGTCAACTAACGGTCAACTGACATAAGGATTAATTTGGTCTATTATCAAAACCACATGGACCTCATGTAATAAAAATAAAACCTAGGAGAAAAAAATAAAGCAACAAAACCCCAGAGGAGTATTTAGTATTTAACCCTTATATTATTATTATTATTATTATTATTTGAAAAATTTTATTCTCTTAAACTAAAGGACGGGCTCCTCTCCGTTTCGTTTGAAATGAAGAGGACCCTTCTCCAAGTATTGCACACTTGCACGACTCATTCACCTTGACATAGCTATGATAGTGTATGGAAAATCATATATATCGGTGAATTTAAAACCATTTCTTCTCATGCCAATACTCATAATTAAGTATTTTGCTTGAAAATAAATTAATGGTAAATGAAAGAGATGAGTTGTTTAACAATCTGTTGTTGAAACAATTTGTTGGAAATATATATATATACATTGAATTTGAGGCAGTGACGGAACTAAGGGGCGGCCCCGCCAGCCCCCACCTTTACAAAAAAAACAAAATTTGTAATTTGTTAAAAAAAAACAATTTAGGTCTTTTTTTTTTTTTTTTTTTGACCACATAGGTAAATAATTTTTTTTTGTTATTGTGTATCCAATCGTGATATTTGTGTCCCATATTGAAAAAGTATAAACTAAAAGAGTAGTTAATTATATATTTAAGTGGACTCAAACTCATTAACAAATTAATTAAACTTTTGCGCTACTAGTGGTGTTCTAGTATGCATGTTCATTGAGGAAATACATGTGATTTTTAATAAAAAAAATATAATTCTCAAATACATTTTAGATATATGTCAATTTAATAAAATGACTTATATATTTAAAGTACTAATACTTCTAATATTTGACTTTTCTTCTAATAGTACCCTGTTGAGGAAGCCAAGGTTGCTCTCTCGGCAATAAAGGAAGCAACCATCATTGCTTTGAATAATGTTAGTGTGGAAGGCGACTCCCTAGATATAATATTTGCCATCCCCAATAAGCTAGGGCGGTCATTGTGATTGGCAAATTCATTTCATAATCCAAGATAAAGCCGAATACCGGTTATCATTAAGTTATGTTGAAGCTAATAACTCATATTCTTTTACGTATAAAGAATAATATTGAAATATCACTGATTGGCCGAGTGCACGGTAATGACAATTTACAATAAGAAATATACTCCAGAATTAAAATTAGAGAGAGAGATAAGGGGATATAATTGGACTTGCCAATTGATGACGCCCCCTCATTATTACACCTACTATGTATTAGGACTCATTCAATCTCCCACGACAATCAAAAACTCTAACAACCAAAAGCTTGGGCGGTGGGATTTTTATTGTACGTGCTATCGATATCATTAATTTACAATATGAAAGGTACTCCTTGAGTATTCCATCTAATCCAAGCACAGGAGTCTATATCATTTATTATGCATCGTTATCAAAGAATAATACAATAATCTTTATTGACATGTGCTTTATGATAGTTTGAAGTTCAAATATTCCACATCTTCTACGTAATTTAATCGCATTCGTAGGCAATCGGAGCATATATATATATGTCATCTAAGAAAAGTGAAAAAAAGTGACATATATATATTTTAACCCCTGTACTAGCCATCACTTATTTTGTATTTATTATACCACCAAACTTTAAAAAGTGACATAAAGACCTCTCATATTATCACCACGTGTTAAATTAGACAACTTTGCATTTTTCTCCTCAAAATATAGTTAAAATAATACACACAACATTTAGTAATTAATGATACAATTCAAAGTAATGGGACTAAATAAACATTTATGAAGAAGAATGGAATTAATGTCATATTTCAATATATATAGGAAAACTTCAAGCATGCAAATTGGCATTGAAGGGATCAAAAATCAGATTTGATTCCGTTTGTACAATTTTTGTTCTCTCCAAACGTTTTTCAGCTTGTATTGATTTCAATATTTTGTTTCTTGATCGTCCTCCTTGTTAGATTATATGTAATGCTAGCTCACATTGGTTATGTATATACAATGTCTGTATTATTAGCCTATATATATAGGACCTTTCTGTACATTATTCTATGTGATTCAATATACAACATTATTCTCAACATGATATCAAAGCACAGGTTCTGAATCACCTTTAATAATTTTTTTTTCTTCCACATCCCGTTTTCTTTTTTCCAGCGCCACTAGTGTTCTCCGGCGAATCTTTCACTCTGTCCTTCACAATTTTCTCTCTTCTCCTCATCTTTTTTCAGCGGATCACTATACCACTCGAAACCTTGAAAGATGACCGTTCTAGAGCCACCGCACACAATCCCATTGGAGTTCTCACACTCCCAGACTTGCCGCCCAAAGTCTCAACTATTCCGTCACTGCCGTTCCGCCACCGGCCTCCACGATGGTCCGCCTGGTTCTCTTAGCACACCAATCAACAGATCTCCCTCCGACGACTCCAGCACCGTCGATCGCACCTCATTCCAACGTGCCACGCACCCTCACGCGCCTCTCCAAGTTCTGCGTGTGCATCTCACGCACTAAGGCGCTGCCGTCTACAATCGTGTGTGCATCACACACGCCAGGCGCTCTAGACTGCCACGTCATCCAAGGTCACGTCAGTCTTAGTGCCATGTCATCCCCTTGTGCAATGTCAATGCCTCTGCCACGCCAACACCTCTTCCACGTCAACATATCTGCCACGTCATAACTTGGCTGAACTTAGGAAACTGACTTTTCATTGAGTAATCGCATCTTTAATTTGATGATGATGCATAATAAATGATATGGGCTCGTGTGTTGAAACGATAACATATAGTTCTAGCTTGCATTACCTTTCATATTGTAAACTAATGATATCGACAACACGTACAACAAAAATTCATAACATTTGCATTGCTTCATTACTAAATACTACAGATGTTGTCCCCAAGAGGTAACTCAATTGGATAGGACCACGCTTAATGGACTAGAGGTCACTAGTTCGAATCCCCCTTCCCCCTTCTTGTACGGACATGTCAAAAAAAAAAAAAAATTACTATAGATGTTGAAACTTCACCAGTGACGGAACTAAGGGGCGGCCCCGCCAGCCCCCACCTTCACAAAAAAAAAAAATGTAATTTGTTAGAAAAAAAAAACAATGAAGGTTTTTTTTTTTTTTTTTTTTGGACCACTTAGGTAAATAATATATTTTTGAGAAAAATATAAAAAAGCCTTCCAAACTACCAGCCGTTTGCAATATAGCCCCCCAATGTTCAAAAGATACTAAAGTAGCCCCCCAAACTATCAAAATGTATCAAAAAGACCACTTATTTTTTTATATTCCTATAATACCCCTATTCTTTTAACAAATAAAATAATAAAATAATTGTGAAAAGAAAAACCCAAACAATTTTTTTTTGAAAAAAAAAAAACCAATGGCCGAATAAATACAAAAAAATACTTTTTGGAATAAATAAATAATTAGTCACTGTAGTTGGCCTAAATTTCAAATTGCTTCAAGTCGTATTAAAGTAAAATTAATTTGGTAGTTTGATGGCCTACTATAGTATATATTTTTGTTGGAATATCTAAAGAACCATACCTTCGATTTTACTTTGATATGACATTGAACAATTTGCAATTTAAGCTAACTGTAGTAACTAATTATTTATTTCAAAAAAATTTTATTTTTATTTTTATTTGCCCATTGCTTTTAAAAAAAAAAAAAAAAAATTGTTTGGTTTTTATTTTTAAATTGTTTAGTTTTTTAGTGTTTTATTTTTTTATTTTTTTTTATTATTTTATTTATTAAAAGAATAGCGGTATTATAGGAATATAAAAAATAAGTGTTCTTTTTGATAGATTTTGGTAGTTTGGGGGATACTTTAGTACCTTTTGAACATTGTGGGGCTATATTGCAAACGGCTCGTAGTTTGGGGGGCTTTTTTATATTTTTCCCTATATTTTTTTTATTGTGTATCAAATCGTGATATTTGTGTTCCACATTGAAAAAGTATAAACTAAAAGAGTAGTTAATTATATATCTAAGTATACTCAAACTGATCATTAGCAAATTAATTAAGCTTTTGGGCTACTAATGGTGCTCTAGTATTTATGTTCATTGAGGAAATACATGTGATTTTTAATAAAAAAAATGTAATTCTCAAATACATTTTAGATATATGTCAGTTTATATATTTAAAGTACTAATACTTCTAATATTTGACTTTTCTTCTAATTGTGCCCTGTTGAGGAAGCTAAGGTTGCTTTCTCGGCAATAAAGGAAGCAACCACCATGGCTTTGAATAATGTTGGTGTGGAAGGCGACTCCCTGGATATAATATTTGCCCTCCTTAATAAGCTAGGGCGATCATTGTGATTGGCAAATTCATTTCATAGTCCAAGATAAAGCCGGATACTGCTTATCATTAAGTTAATTTGAAGCTAATTTGAAGCTAGTGACTCATATTCTTTCACGTATAAAGAATAATATTGAAATATCAGTAATTGGTCGAGTCCACAGTAACAATAATTTACAATAAGAAATATACTCCAAAATGAAAAATTAGAGAGAGAGAGAGAGTTCAAGGGCATATAATTGGACTTGCCAACTGATGACGCCCCCTCATTATTACACCTACTATGTATTTGGACTCATTCAATCTCTCACGACAATCAAAAACTCTAACAACCAAAAGCTTGGGCGGCCGGACTTTTATTGTACATGTTGTCGATATCATTAATTTACAATATGAAAGGTACTCCTTGAGCATTCCATCTAATCCAAGCACAACGGTCCATATCATTTATTATGCATCGTTATCAAAGAATAATACAATAATCTTTATTGACATGTGCTCTATGATAGTTTGAAGTTCAAATATTCCACATCTTCTACGTAATTTAATTGCATTCGTGGGATTACAAGGGTGGTGGTTGAGTTGGTAGAAGAATTCCTTTCATCCTAGTGGTCGCGTGTTCGAATCCACTTGCGGTAGTAGATGCATAAACCAGATGCTACTTTGAAGGGGCTCTACTGGCTCACACCTTCGTGGGGTTGTGGTGAAGGACTCGCCTTCCCAGGCAGTAGCTATGGTTCAAACCGGACATTCTACAGCGGGTGGAAACCCCGATGGTAACGCCCAAGGGGGAAAACTACACTGATCGCCCCTTCCCACCTTTTAAATTAGAAAAAAAAAATAATAATAATAAAAAAAAATTGCATTCGTGGGCAATCGGAGCATATCTATGTCATCTAAGAAAAATGAAAATGAAAAAAAAAAAAAAAAAAAAAAAAAAAAACATTTTAACCCCTATACTTGTACTTATTATACCACCAAACTTTAAAAAGTGACATAGAGACCTCCCATAATATTACCACCGCGTGTTAAATTAGACAATTTTGCATTTTTCTCCTCAAAATATAGTTAAAATAATACACACAACATTTGGTAATTCATGATACAATTCAAAGTAATGGGACTAAATAAACATTTATGAAGAAGAATGGAATTAATTTCATATTTCAATCAAAGAGTATAAATGCGTGTCTTTTAAATTATGCAAAATTCCTCAATGCCTATTGCAATTGAATTCCCAATGAAGCAAAAGAAAGCACCTGTATTTAATAATTTTAATCTTTAATTCAAGAGATTGTGTACATAATATTGTAATTTCAAAAAAAAAAATCCAATTACAAATAGCACTTTAGATATAAATAATAGTATTTATGTACACAAACAATATTAAAAAATTAATGTTACAAAACAAAATGCTATCACTAAATACATTTTTAGAAAAGTACAGCAAAAAGCATTAAAATTATGTTGTCATCCAAACAGGATATTATTGACAACAAATATCAAATAATGAGCCTAAGAAAATATTTTGCAAATTGCAGACGGAATATTTTCGCATGACAGGTTATTAATATTAGATTTTTAATCTGACCTAGGTTAATTTGGCACTTTTCCATGACTCGGTTGGACATATTGCTTCATTTATATTCTAATATAACGTATTATTCTAGACCTATGTTATATTCTAATATAACATTCACGCAATAATGAGCTTAAGAACAATTTTCCATTTATGAGTTTAAGGAAATATGTTTGAAATTTTTTAATTAGGACATATTCTTTTGAACAGATATCAAATAGTCATAGCAAGAAACAAAAATGAGGCAGTGTGAATAAGTATTAAATATATATAGGAAAAGTTCAAGCATGCAAATTGGCATTGAAGGGATCAAAAATCAAACTTGATTCCGTTTGTACAATTTTTGTTCTCTTCAAACGTTTTTCAGTTTGTATTGATTTCAATATTTTGTTTCTAGATCGTCCTCCTTGTTAGATTATATGTAATGCTATCTCACATTGGTTTTGTATATACAATGTCTGTATTATTAGCCTATATATATATAGGCCCCTTCTGTACATTATTCTGTTTAATTCAATATATAACCTTATTCTCAACATAATATCAGAGCACAGGTTCTGAATCACCTTTAATAATTTTTTTTTCTTCCACATCCCGTTTTCTTTTTTCCAATGCCACTAGTGTTCTCCGGCGAATCTTTCGCTGTCTTTCACGGTTCTCTCTCTTCTCCTTGTCTTTTTCAGCGGATCACTATACCACTCGAAACCTTGAAGGATGACCGTTCCAGAGCCACTGCACACAGTCCCATTGGAGTTCCCACACTCCCACACGTGCTGCCCAAAGTCTCGACTATTCCGTCACTGCCGTTCTGCCACAGGCTGCCATGGTGGTCCACCTACTTCTCTCAGCACACCAATCGACAGATCTCCCTTCGGCGACTTCGGCACCATCGACCACACCTCATTCCAACATGCCACGCGCCTTCACACGCCTTTTCAAGTTCTACATGTGCATCTCATGCACTAAGGCCCTGTCGTCTACAGTCGTGTGTGCATCACATGCGTTAGGCGCTCTAAACTGCCACATCATCCAAGGTCATGTCAGCCTTAGTGCTATGTCATCCCCTGGTGCGCCATGCCAGCACCTCTTCCACGTCAACATATTTGCCACGTCATGACTTGACTGGACTTAAGGAAACTGACTTTTCATGGAGTAATTGCATCTTTAATTTGATGATGATGCATAATAAATGAGATGGGCTGTTGTGTGTTGACACGATAACCTATAGTTCTAGCTTGCATTACCTTTCATATTGTAAATTAATGACATCGACAACACGTACAACAAAAATTCATGACATTTGCAATGCTTCATTAATAAATACTTCAGATGTTGAAACTTCTTCCTCCCATTAATTGCATGTTTTTTTTATGCCTGCATGACAAGACAATTGAGCTAGCATAGAGATCTTTTTCCACGGAGGTTTTAGTTTGTTGGTTCTTAAATCACTCAATATAACAAGTTAAAGCTGTAAATGCCTTCTAGCAAAGAAATCTTGTTAGTGTTGTGTAGGGCCCTAATTTAGCCGTGCATTCAATGTTGGATGACAAGTTATGTATTTGGACTCATTCAGGATGAGTCCAAATACATAACTTGTCATGACAAGACAAGACAAGACAAGACATGCAAGCATGATGTTGCATGACAAGATATGTATTTGAACTCATTCCGGATGAATGAATGAACACATACAACAAAAGTACAAACTTCTTCCTCCCATTAATTGCATGTTTTTTTTATGTCGGCACTTGCAACATCATGCATGGTAATTGTTGTACGTCCTAGATAAAAACTTTGTATTTATCTTTGTTTGCCATTTATAGTTATTTAATTTATCGACTCTCCATTTATCTTTGCATCCCAAGATTGCAGGTGCATTATTTCAAAGATTTTGTTTTGGGTGCAATCTAAATTCAATTCCATTAACTTTAGGGATCTTTTTATTAGGAGCTGTGATTCTTCTTATTCTTGTAGAATTTTTTTTTTTAATAAATTAACTTTTACTTGTCCAAAATAAAAATATAAATAAATACATCACATGCAACAACCATGGTGTTGTCGTTACCTATCCTTAAATCCATCAGTCATGCATGTCATAAAGAGGCCCAAATAAGAAAATTTGGCTTTTTCGGTGGACGTGTACGTGCGGTCTTAGTCATATCAGAGTTATTGTATAAAATTTTCTCAAAGCAATAAATGGATTAACAAACGTTGGCAAAAAAAAAAAAAAATGATAATAAAATAAGAAGAGATAAATTTAATTATTTAATTATTATTTTAATTTTTTTTTTTTTTTTATGTATGAGATTAAACTTTATTTTAATAGGTGAGACTTATCATGTGAAATTTTTAAAGTTCAATTTTATAGGAACTTTAATTTTAATATCATGTTAAATCATCATTTAATATGATAAATTTAATTTGATTAAATTTATCCTAAAAATAAATTAATTAATTAGGACCTTTAGCACATAAAAAAATAATATAAATCTTAACCTAAAAACTTTAACTAATATAAAAAAATAAATTTAATTACTTAATTATTATTTTAACTATAATTTATTAATTAGGACCTTTAGCGCATGGCCATTTCATATAGATCATAATTCTTTGGCACTCACACAGTGGCACCCAAATTTGTCATCACGCAAAGCAGAACTACAGGAGATTCCACAATGGTTTAATTAATTTTAATGGGGTTCCTAGAGAGTATTGAGCACTTGGACGACTCTTCCACCTTGACATAACAAAAGCCCAAAAAATTGTTACGCTCTTCATATTATTGAAGTCATGAACCACAGACCTCTTGGTTTGAAAAGTTGCCTAGATTCTTCCACGAGAACTTGCAAGTGATCTCTCTTTTACATTTCTTAAGTTATTCTCTTTCTGAGAATAATCTTATTCTTTCTTGTCATTTTAATTTGTATCATCGTACGTACTAGCTCCTCATTAATTGTCTTTCCATCCGACCTTCAACTAATTTAACTTAATAGAATTGTCAGTTTTATAGCCTTATGCTCTTTGAATCATATTAGATAAATGAGTTAATAACTTTTTTAGTATCAAGATTTTCACTTTTTTATTTTTATTTTTTACTTAGGTTTTAATCCGTATTACAGATGATACCTGACTTATGGATAAATTTATACTGGTTTAGTACCCGTCACCATTCCGTCAATCAAACTAACGGACTAACATATGTTATAATAAAAACATGTTACATGTCCTAACAAAAAAAAAAAAACTCATCAAACTAATGAAAATAATTACAAAAATCAAAACTTAAAAAAAAAAAAAAAAGGAAGAAGAAGAAGAAGAAGAAGACAAATATCGGGTGGCTTGGCCACCCCATTTTGGTCATTAAGGGTGGCTTAGGGTCGGAATGAGGTGGCCAAAATTAGTTTGGTTGATGGAATGTGATGAGGTATTAAATTAATCTTTACCCATAAGTGAGGTATCATCTATGATATGATTTGAAACCTAGCTAGGTGAGAAAAAAAAAAGAAAAAAAAGTTTGAAAACCTAAGTACTAAAAAGGTTATTAACCCGAGATAAATTGTCAAGTACTGCTCATTTAATCCACTTTTCTTGCAACTCATTCATTCATAATTAGAAGCTCTTCTGCAAATACATTATAATGCAATTTAAGTGTCTCATTGATGTAGCCTGACTAGGTGTGAAGCAAATAAAACAGAACAAGAAGAAAGATAAATAATTTTTAGATCTTGAGTCTATCAAAGATTTGAGAATTCTTCTCAAAACTATAGAGTCTATCTTAAGAAAAAATATGAAGAAAACTCACCTATAAGTATTCTTATTAGAGAAAACTGATAAACTATATAAACTGACTTTCTAGAAGCTATAAGCATGTATATATAGCTCCAAGACTCTTAAACCTAATAAAACACGAAATATAGACTCCAAAAACTCTAATCCTAATACAATAATGAAATAAAGTCGGTTTAAACCAATAAAATGTAAAAAATAACATAACATCTTCTATGTGCGCTCGATTGTGCGATCGATTGCAGTCATTGATCTTAGAAAATCGATCAACAATCACAAAGATGAAATCATTATCTTTTTGGGTTCGATTGATATCCACCACTAATTATATTTAGATAATATAACAATATGCCAATGTTTTGATCATGTCATGCATACTTAATGGTTACCAACTTAAGGGTATGGGTATCTACTCCTTAAGCTATTGATTTTCCTAAGCAACGAATTAAGCATGTGTGTCTACTCTAATTTTTTTCTTTCTTAAGGGATTTAGCAGGGGTATCTACTAAGTTGTTCTTTAAGAAAGCATGAATTTGTGAAAATCGACAAACATATGAGACCTAGGGCATGGGTATCTATTCCCGGTTCCCCATGTTGATTAACTCAAGAATCCGATATGGATTTTTTTTGTTACTTTCATTAAACCCAAGACTCGGTCATCCAAATTGATTTAACTAACTAGTCCATACCACATGCATATGTTGATCAGGCACATACATATGAGAATTTCATGAAAGCAAAAATTAATCAAGTTAAATATCACAACATGATCATCACAAAGGCACCAATATTGAATATTAACTAAACATAACTAGGGCTTCAATCTAGCCTTACTAAGTAAATTAGTTACACATAAAATAAAAAGAAAAGAAAAAAATAAATCCAAAACTTGAACTTGAAGAGCTCTAATTCTTCTTCTTGAAAATTGTGTGTCTATTTTAGAGGTTTAATGGTTTATTTACAGGCCTTAGGAGTACTCTAGAAACCCTAAAAATTGTAGGGTTTGAGCCATAGTTCGCACTAAGTTACGAAACCTTAGAAATTGCACTTTCCATATCAAGGCTGACGGCAGACTTGCTCATCACGAACGGGTGCGCTCGATCGCAGCCCTTGTGTGATTGATCGCAGGACTGCGATCGATCCTGTTGTGCTGGGCGCTCGATCGTAGGTGTCTTGCGCTCATGGTCTTCGCCTGTAATGCGCTCGATCGTAGCTCTCCTACGATCAATCGCACTACCAGAGCCTCCAATTTTCCCAAAATAGCTCTTTTAAGTCTGAAACTTCTGAGATTGCTTCTTTTTTCTTCCAAGGACCTACAAAAACAAGGAAAACACATAAAAGAACTAAAATGACATAAATTAACCAAAACTAAAGGATTAACACATGTAAGTTAAGGGCTTAAAATATGAATATTTTAGCACTTAACACCAATACAAAGTCCATGCTCACGTTGGTCCATAGGTCCTCTGGAATAGGCAGCGACATATACAATCCAGCATTAGTGGCCGCTCCTTTTGATACTTGGCACACTCTGCAACATTGCACAAACTTCTCCACGTCATTCTTCATGCTTGGCCAATAGAACTGTTCTGCAACTAGATGAACCGTCTTGTCTCGTCCCATGTGTCCCTTATTATGGCACTCTTGGATGATCTTCAACCATAGGCTACAGTCTGGAATGCATAATTGATGCCCTTTGAATAAGAACCCATTATACAATTCATAGTCACTCCTCACTCCCGAGGTTACATCTCCAACAATGGGGCCAAAGAAAGGATCAATAATCAACAAATCTTTCAAAAATTCAAAGCCAAGTACCTCATTTTGCATAGTGATTAAAAGTGTCGACTTTCGGCTGAGGGCGTCAGCCACCTTGTTTAGGGCTCATGACTTGTGGTTAATGGTGAAAGAAATTTTTGGACATACGCAGCCCATTTAGCAGGCCGAGAAGAGAGCTTATCTTGACTGTTAAGGTGCTTTAAGGCTTCATGGTTTGAGTACAAGATAAAATCACTGTAGGCTAGGTAAGAACTCCAATGCCTCAATGATTGCACTAATGCGTAAAACTCCACGTCATAGGTGCTGTAGTTGAGTCTTGAACCACTCAACTTCTCACTAAAGAATGCCACCGGTTTCCCTCTTTGACTCAACACCGTTTCAACGCCTACCTTGGAAGCGTCACAATATAACTCAAATGGTATTTCAAAATATGGGAGCACAAGCGATGGGGCTGTCGTTAGCTTGGGCTTGATCAATCCAAAAGCCTCCGTAGCTACTTCACTCCAAGAAAACTTTCCTACTTTCATGCATTCTGTGATTGGTGCCATGATAATGCTAAAGTCATGGATGAAACGCCTATAAAATGAAACCAGCCCATGAAAACTTTGGACTTCATGTAGTGTAGTAGGAATGGGCCAATCTCTCACAACTGCCACCTTTGATTCATCCACTGTCAATCCATCCTTGGACTCCACATAACTAATGAAAAGAATCGAATATTTCATGAATGAACACTTGGCAGGTGATGCGAAAAATTTCTCCCTTCGAAGTACACTAGGTACCTCCCTCACATGATGGATATGTGTCTCCTTGTCGAGGCCGTAAATTAGGATGTTGTCAAAGTAAACCACTACGAACTTCCCAATGAAAGGGCGAAAAGCTTGGTTCATCACCCTCATGAAAGTGCTAGGGGCATTAGATAGCCCGAATGACATCACCAACCATTCATATAATCTCTCCTGTGTTTTAAACGTTGTCTTCCATTCATCACTTGGCCGCACCCGAATTTGAGGATACTCACTCCTTAGATCTAGTTTAGTGAATATGGTGGCGCCACTCAACTGATCCAATAAATCATCCAACCAGGGAATAAGGAATCGGTATCTCACTGTGATCTTGTTGATGGCCCGACTATCCACGCACATCCTCCATGTGCCATCTTTCTTTGGTGTGAGCAAAGCTAGAACTACACAGGAACTCAAACTCTCTCGAATGTGCCCCTTGGCCAACAATCCTTCCACTTGTCACCTCAACTCTTCATGCACTTTAGAACTCATGCGGTAATGGGGTCGATTGGGTAGACTTGACCTAGGCACTAAGTCGATTTGATGTTGTATATCAGGAAGATGAGGAAGCTCTTCAGGTAACTCTGTTAGAAACAAATCGGCAAACTCCTCCTCTAACCCCTTGGCTACCTCCGACACTTCTTCTATGTTGTTGCCTCCATTGCCCAACAGCAAATAGACCACCTTTGATGCCAACATCTCCGTAATGAACTCCTACTTTGTCAAGAGGGATTGAGAGGGGCCCACCCCCTTTGCCGGTTTAGGTCCGTTCCCCGATAGGAAAACTATATGTTCACAAGGGAAACAACGGCACACCTATTCTTGAGTATTTTCATGGTACGTGGAAAGGAGAAGACACGAGAGGAGTACGGCAAATCCGTAGAATTGTCAAGTGGTGTGTGGGGCATTCAAAGCATTATGGGGTGTTGTATTTCAATGATGAAGAACACCATGCTTATTGTGGGGTGTTGTCTTGTTTTGATTTTTAGGAAGGGCAAGTGGAACGAGTTGATAAGGCATCCGAAGGACCGTGGAAAGAACCGGCTGAATTCGAGGTCGAATTCTCTCCATCCAAGGGAGGATGATGCAGATCGAGTCGGTCAAGAATTCTCATCCGAACACCCCTACGAAAGGACGCTTCTGTCCGAATTCTTCAGCGACCTGATCTGCATCACCATCCCTATGGTGTAAGACAGTACAAGATGCAGAGTGATTAAGGATGAGCTTAACGCACTTAATGGATCTATAGTCCCTACCTGTTGGGATGTGGTGTCCTTGTACACACTCCTGATAGATACCACCTACATGAGTGTGGAGGTACTTTCTCCTAAGAGAGTTGGGTAGGTCTCTAGAGCGCTTATGAAAGCCATTTCTATGGTATAAAAGATGCAGAGTGAGTGAAGATGAGTTTACAACTCTTAATGGCTCCATAATCCCTACCTGTTGGGATGTAGTGTTCTCTGCACACATTCTTGATGGATGTCACTTATGTGAGTGTGGAGGTGGTGCCACCTCCTATAAGACTTTGGCAAGTATCTAGAGCAATCGTGAAACCCAAAGGTGCATGGCCTGTATAAAGCGCCAACTCGCTATAGAACAACCCAATTTTTTTTTGGAGAGCGTTATATGGGTGATGAGTTTGGTCAACTTGTGGATTTGGTTAAAAGATTCTAACTCTACAATGATTCATTAAGTTCCTACTTATTTATCTTAGATGCGGTTAAAACCTTCGGGTACGACATCGATGTATGCTTTGAATCTCGTTCTATTTTAATGTTTGTAACATGTGGGGGAATGTTGTAATATGTGTGTTACAAACTATTATTTTTTTTCATAAGCCCATTTATTATTTGTTTAATATCTCCTAGTGTTTTTCTTTTGTTTTTTCTTAAAAATAATTTTTTGACCGTTGGTCATTAAAGGCTATTATGTTTTCCATACGTTTTTTGACCATGAGTTGTTAAACCCATTTATTTTTCTTTACCGTTTGGCCTTAAAAAATGAAGTGGCTTAAAACTGTAACATATTTGATTGATGTGAGAAAAAAAAAATGTTTTGTATGAAAAAGTGAAAAAAAAAAAGAAGAAGAAGTTTTATAGTGATTTTTTTATTTGAATGATAATAAAAAGTAATTGATATGATTTAAAAAATAAGAATGTTAGGTGTTAATTTTGAGATGAATATTAGCAGGCCATCGACAAACATAGCCTAGAGGTTCGGAGAATTTGGTCATGATATGATGCAGCGTGACTTAGTGGGCTGCAATGAATAACAACAATAAGGAACGGATATTTATTTCTAGATCTTGATTCTATCAAGTAATCTAAGAAATCTTTTCTAAAACGTTAGATACTCTTTAAGTTTTGAAGGAAAACAAAAGAACGCTCAACTCTGAGGCTTCTTATTGAACAAAACTCATATATATAATCAACAACTATGTTCTAAGGTCTATAAAACATGTATATATAAGCCCCCAAACCCTAAAACTGATAATAATACAAAATAAAGTTAGAATCAGCAAAATTGTGCGGCGCGTCTACAATCTTGTCCGGACAGGATTGCAGACGAGCTTCTCTATGACTCCAAGTGATCTCTCGTCTGAAATAGAATTCGGACGAAATTGCGGACGAGCCTCTCTGGTTGCTCCTCGGCTGCAATCTCGTCCAAACGAGATTGCACACAAACCATTCTGCCCAACTTTATAGTCTTCGATTTATGGCCTGTTTTGACCTAGTAAATATTGGAATCAGCTGAACCTCGTGAAATATGACTTTTTAGATATTTGCATTAACTTTCTAATGCCACCAAGTTTGCTTCAATCCGATGTATGAAACTCTAGATATAACATTTTTAGTTAGACTCATCAAGTGCGAATCATCGCTCTTTTTCATAGAATATTTAGCTTTCCGGTCTAATTTATGAAAACTAGAGCTATGAAAGTAGAAAACATTGGCCATATATAGGACAAAGCTGTAGTTGGGTGCTATAGGGCATTTAATTAATTGTAAGTTACAATTAGGTATTGGTCATGCTTGAAAATAATATATATTTATTAGACACGTGGTATGAATTGGTTGAAGATCGAGGACACAGTCGCATTCCACTGGATTAGAAAGAGACTCCAACGAGCAAACAATGGTAAGAAAAAGCCGATCAAATTAGTAGTGTTTTGATAATCTTGCATATATGTACACTGTAATACCACATTTAAAATTATCTGATGAAACGTGTGTATCTGCTTTTAAAGATTTGTTGGATGAAAATTGTCGTCGAAGCTATTGACGAAGGCTGCAGTTTTTATGGGTAGGTCTTAGTAGATATATCTTGATAGCTACGGCCATTGGGAATACCTTAAATGTTCCATTGAGATACTTGAATGTTCGGAATTTGGAAGATGGGTACAATATCAAAGTTATTTATTGGTAAATCAATTTGTTTATTTTATGAGATTACAATATATAATGTTAATTATAATTTGGGTGTTGGTTTATAATACACGATTTATTGAATAAATGTATATATTTATTTCGATGCATTATAAAGGAGTAGCACAATTGGTTGGGGACTATGGCTTATAAAGCGGAAGTCACAAGTTTGAATCTATTTTCTCTTGTGCTGACATGTAAAAAAAAAAAAAAATTCCAAATGTTAGGCCAGTTCAACACGCCTCTTTTCTCTCATGTACACCTTTGCAGTACTAATAAGCTTGCTAATAGAAACTAATGAGTTGAAGACAAAATTTCAGTTGAAAATTCATCGTTCAATTATTCAAGTGTCGTTATATAAGCTGTAGTTTGGTCTAAATCATTTTCCACTTTAATAATCAATAGCTCATTTCATCATCCATGTATTTAACAATCAAAATATTAAAGCTCTTAAGCAGACATACATTATCATGCAAACATAAATTAGTGTACAAAATTTGGGAGTATATATATATATACTTTTTGCTTATCTTAGGGACCTCTAAGTTCATCTTGATACTACAGAGAGCCAATTGTAAATCTTTTAAATTGCAAGGAGTGATTTTGCATTTTTCCCAAAAATTTACTCTGTCTGTAACTTTTAGGCCCCACAAAAAGCCATATAGCCGAGAGGAGCCGTAGACTCAAGTATCTTGGATTCGATTTTGAACTAGGAGTTTTAATTTCTTAAATATTTTATATTATATTCTTAATTATTTCTTGTCATTTTGTATTATCATACTAGCTCTTCGTTGGTCTTTCCATATATTTAAGCTTCAATTAATTTAACCCATTAGAATAGTTAGGGTTATAGCTAGTATTGTGCTCCTTAAATCATATTAGATAAATTAACTGCTCATGTATGTGATCCACTTTTAGGGTGGAATACTGTCCAAAAGAATGTTGTTAGATGTACTATAACTTTTGTTATATGTTCCTTACAAACTAACATGATAGTCAATGTGACACTTATCACGTGATCAGCCACCAAATAATTAAATTTACCTATTAAATTTTGTTATTTAATTTTTCACCATTAAAATATTGCCACATGAGTTAGTAATGTCAGAATTGCAGTAAAAGTTGTAGTACTTCTTGCATTTTCCTAATCTATATCAATATTGTATGAAATCAAGATGTGTGTAATTTTTTTTAATAATTAAGTAGCTAGCTTTTTATTATTTGACTATTTTTATACTTCATGTAATATTAAATTAATTTAGATGCTGTCATTTAATCAGTTAGAACTGATAATACAAAGAGTATTTTAAGTGGTTTTTTATGTTAGACACTTAAAAGACAAAGCACTGTTATCCACCTAAAATTAATCAAGTTAATCGGTGTAATAAATGAGTATGAATAGTAACATTACTAGCTCTAATACAATATTAGCAATTTGAATGGAGAAAAATTAGTAGGTTTTTAGTTTGAAATTTATTTTATTAGTGATGCTGATCTACTATTGGACTTACCCATGCATCATGCATTTAATAATCAGAAGCTCCTAATTAATTACCATGCAGTAGTACTTGTACGGAACATGATCTCTCAATTTCCTTTCAACTGTAAAGTATCTAATTAATAATATTATATGAGTCGAATTTTTATCTTTTTACTTTTTGAGAAGGCAAAAATATTATTCAAATATAACTAACAGAATATTCTCTAGTTTAAAAGATCCAAATTTGTACCTGTTGAAGGAAGAAATTAAGAGGTTTGGAAGCATTAATTGGTCACACGGGAGTTGATATCATAGACAATATTGCGTCACGGTCTAAAGACCCTACCTATATATTTCGTCTCATGCACACATGGAAGTGTGACGCTAGACACAGATTCTTAATTCCCGATCCTGTAATGGCGGCGATTAATGGAGCAACCAACATTAATATTCAATCAGATAATTTATTATCTAGTAAGCAAGTAAATTACTCCAAGACGGAAAAAAAGGGAGGGTAGTAAAAGGAAAGCCTACTACCTATATATAGGCTTGCATTCTCTTCTTGAAAACTCCAAGCAATATCTCATTGTCATAGCCATTAGCCTAGAGCAAGCAGAGATGGTGGGCAGATGGTGGAGAGAATGCATTATAGCATTTATCCTCACCTTCCCTTCAATGGCTCGCACTAATACTACTATTGGGGCTATTCCCCCGGTGCCTTGCATACCTTCCCAGGAATTCACCCGTCTTTCAGGAGCAGGTTAGTATGTTTATATCTTTCCTAAATCATGCATCTACGTACAATTTGCCTTTGAAGCATATATATGAGGGTTTTTTTTTTTTTTTTGTCACATACACGTGTCTTTCTTTTGATATGTGCATGCATCGTCCATATTCTCACTTGTTATGTATGTGTAATTCTAATTACTTGTAAGGTATATATGAGTCTGTGATGCAAAGTTAGCTCAATCACCTCTAAAGGTCTCCTGACCGAGGATGGTCGAATCATCCTAATGACTTTGGGCCAGGTAGCTCATCCCCACCCCTTCCAACTTGTTTATGGTGTGGCAGTAAGTATTTTAAGAAACTTACTAGATGTGCTAGGGTATATTTGCTATTTGTTAAATGTTGTCGTACGTGTCAACATGTAATTTGAATGTGTAAATCAAGGGTTTTACTTTTACCTCATCCTTATTGAACTCAAACTCTTCCAATTTGAATTTGTAAGTCTTCATTGATCATTCTATCTTGTAACTTGTAATTCTTATTGCTATAGTAGCCGACACCAGCATCGGCAACGCCACCGGCACCGGCATCGGCACCACCACCGGCACCGCCACCTCCACCTCCACCGCCACCGGCGTCGGTACCGTGACTGGCACCGTCACCAGTGCCATCACCAGCATCAGCACCAACACCATCACTTTCTACACCAACACTTGTCTAGCACCGGCACCAGCACTGGCTAGCTCGGTGTGAACATTCAAACCACTTATAATATATGTCATACTCATTCGATCAAAAGCTTGCACTATCCACAATAAGGCAATAGTTAGACCCGTGTGCATTTGTAACATAGAAGCTTGTATTGTGTACAATAAGGCATATTATCAAATATGGTGTGTTGTAAGGCCAGTAATCATATATATATATATATATATATATATATAAAGAATCTTATATTATTGATAACTAGCTCATAATCAATGCTTTACACAAGATTTTTCATTATAATTTAATTTCAAAACTTTTTTTTTTTTATTTGGATTTTCTATTGTACTTTTCATTAAAGGTCGTAAAAAAATATGTCATGCCTCTTTAAATAAAATGACATACTAAAAGTTATACACCAATATATTACTCAATATAGTGACACAAAATTACAATTTACACACAGGACATCGTATAGATGTATAAATCGCATAAAATTTTACTATCACAACATCCTTAATTTTTGTTTAATCAATATAAATTAAAATATGTTAAAATCATTGTTCGTAAAAAAAAAAAAAAAACACATAAAACTTGGATTGCATGTGATTATAAGAGTATTATTGATGTTAGCAAGGATCTTTAATATTATTGATGTGATACCTATCCATATAATTTTGAGCCATTAGAAAATATACACAACAAAATAAAAGAAAAAAAAAATCTTTCAATCAATGCAATCAAATAATCCTCCCAATGACTCACGTCACATTCAATGCCTAATTATCTCTATGATGTTTCCAAAGTGTTTAGAGAATATTAGGTGCTTTCCAAACGTTTATATTCATTTTTTGCATAACAATCAAATATATTTTAATCTTCTTTGCTTTCAAAATCATAAAAAGCACTTTGAAAAAAATACTTGAAAATCTGAGTAAATCTTACAAAAGAAAAAAAACCTATAAAATGATCAAATGAATTAAAACATAAGACCCTTAATTTTAGTTTAATTTATATAAATTAAAACATGTTAAAATTGTGTTCCGATATGATTAATTTAAAATCAAAAGAAGTATAAAGGGAAAAAATATGAAGAAAAAAAACATTGATTTTGATTATTAAAGCATCAATAGAAAATTAGTATGAATATCTGATAAATAAATTTTTGCCTTCTTTTGCTTAAAAAAAAAAAAAACCCTTAAGTCATTCAAATGAATAAAAACATAAGACCCTTTATTCTAGTTTAATCCATATAAAGTAAATCATGTTAAAATCTATGTTCCCTTATAAGTATTTTTTCTTTTTGAAGGGAAAATATATCAGTCTCATTCATTGATAATCATGTGCATAAATCTCTCTCTCTCTCTCTCTAAGTTTAGAACTTCCTAGAATGCAAAAATGAAAGAATGACTGATATGGCTAAAAAGTTAAAAAACTCATCTGGCATGATCGGATGTTTGGGGTATACTTCGAATGTTCCAATGGGATGTCAAACATTCAGTTAGGGTAAACATCGAACATTCAAGTGGGATGTCGAACGTTTGGCTAGAGCGAAATTAAACGTTTCCTTTTTTATTTTTTATTTTTAATTTTATATGTGTCCATATCCAAGGGGAGGAAAAATGGGGATGATAATTCGAATTAGTGACCTTTACTACTCTGCTTCTTGAGGCGTAGTCTCCAACCGATTGAGCTACTTATTGGGAATACATAAACGTTCCATTGGGATACTTGAATGTTTGGAACTCGGAAGATGGGTACAATATCAAAGTTATTTATGGGGAAATCAGTTTATTTATTTTATGAGATTACAATTTTTAATGTTAATTATAATTTGGGTGTTGGTTTATAATACACGATTTATGGAATAAATATATGTATATATTTATTTTGGTGCATTATAAAGGAGTAGCTCAATTAGTTGGGAACTATGGCTTATAAAGCAGAAGTCACAAGTTTGAATTTCCTTACTCTTGTGCAGGCATGTAAAAAAAAAAAAAAAAATCCAAAGTTTTGGCCTGTTCAACACGCCTTTCTTCTCATGTATGCCTTTGCACTGATAATAGAAATTGGGGTGGTCCCCGCCAGCCCCATGCCTTGAAAAAAAAGAGTAATTTTATCTTTAAATTTGTTAAAAAAATAAATTAAAATTTCCTTCTTTTTTTTTTTCCTTCTTCTTATTTTGGACCACTTAGGTGAGTGATATTTTTTTCTTTTTTCTTTTTTTTTATTTTATTTTTTGTGTATGCAGTTGTGATGCTTGTGTACCACATTGAGAAAATATAAACTAAAAGAGTAGTTAATATAATTAAGTGAATCTATGGTCTCCATTTCTGGCAAGTTTGCTTTAGATTTAGTACATGGGTTGGCGAAAGCTTAAAGTCATAAATGTGTATTTGAATATTGTAAGATTTTTATGATTGTATTTAGGACTTTGTAATTAACCTCATAGCTTTTGGCTATGATTTCTTAGAGCTTTATGCTCTTGATTTTTATCAATGAAATTTAAAGGTTTTCATTCAAAAAATTATATATATACCTAAGTGGATCTAAGCGCATTAGCTTAATTAAGCTTTTGGGCTACAAGTGTCCTAATATATATATTTACTTACTCTTGTTTGACTCATTTGATGTGTACCTTCCAACATTTTCTGTTATAATTAATGTTTTTCTTTCTTGTCATTTTAATTTGTCTTATCATATATACTAACTCTTTATTGGTCTTTCCATTTGAGCTTCAATTAATTTAAGTTCACAGAAATTTCAGGGTTGCTCCTTGAATCATGGTAGATAAATTTTCATGTACTCCGGAGACATTATCATTCAGTCAAATTGCCTCACCAAAAACTTAGAGAGAGACAGAGAGAGTTTTACTTGCATTTTCTCCCATTTTTCACACGCACACCGAACTCTACGACCAACCATCTCTTTTTACACAGTAATTATCAGTTAGTTTGTTGTTAATGCTGTGAAGTAACATTCAATTGCATATATCTGCACTTATCAACTGATGGTCCCTCGACATTATAACACCTACTATATATTTGGACGCATTCAATCATCCATATGCATGTATTTAACAATCAAAAGCTCCAACAACCCAAAGCTTGTGCATGCATACATACACATGCATTAATTGAAGGGAGGAAGATGTTTCAACATCTATAGTAATGAAGCGATGCAAATGTTATGGACTTTTGTTGTCGATATTATTAAGTTATGTTGAAGTTGGTGGCTCATATTCTTTCACGCATAAAGAATAATATTGAAATAGCAGTGGTTGGCTGAGTTTACGATAACAACAATTTTCAATAATAAATGTACTACCTAATGAAAAATCAGAGAGAGAGAGTTCAAGGGCACATATATAGTTGGACTTGCCAAGTACTGATGGCGCCCCCCCACTATTACACCTATTATGTATTTGGACTCATTCAATCTCCCACAACAATTAAAAGCTCTAACAATCAAAAGCTTGGGCAGCGAGACTTTTGTTGCATGTGTTGTCGATATCATTAATTTACTATATGAAAGGTACTCCTTGAGTATTCCATCTCATGCAAGCTAGGATCCAACTATATACAATTTGTCGTTTCAAACACAATAGTCCATATCATTTATTATGCATTGTTATCAAAAGAATAATACAATAATCTTTATTGACATGTACTCTATGATAGTTTGAAGTTCAAATATTCCACATCTTCTACGTAATTTAATTGCAGTAGTAGGCAATCGTGTATATATATATATATATATATATATATATATATATATATATATATATATATATCATCTTAAAAAAAAAAAAACATTTTAACCCCTATACTAGCTATCACTTATTTTGTACTTATTATACCACCAAACTTCAAAAAGTGACATAGAGACCTCCCATATTACCATCATGTGTTAAATTAGACAACTTTACATTTTTCTCCTCAAAATATAGTTAAATTTATTTTTAAAAAAATAGCATTTTTAAAAAATTAAAAGGGTCGCCTTTCCATATTAGGCTATTAGCCCTCTTAATTAATTAATTTTTTGTTTCAAATGATTATTTTTAGAGAATAACTTTTATAGAGTCTTGGCACAAACCAAGGCCTTTGTGCCCTCCAATAAGAAGGCGACACATCAATGTGGAACACTATAACAAAAATATAGTGTTCCACCTAATCTTTTTTCTAGAAATACGCAGATAAATAACTACAAAAAAATGTAGTTATTTTTTTATATTGAGTTTTTATACACGATCAGCGTGGAAATAAAAATATATATTATATTATTATAGTGTTCCATGCTGAGTATTTATAAAAAAAAAATATAATATATCTTATTATATATTATATTATTTTTTTATACACGATCCAAGAAATACTCAGATAAATAACTACAACAAAATAAAATAAAATAATATAATTAATGCTCCCTCTTTGTTAGAGAATAGCAATGTGGGCTTGTCCCCCCGTTGCTAAGTGTTAAGAAAGCCCTTGTTATTTGCTCACATAAATAAGCCTCACCTGAGGCTTGTTCCACATTGGAAAAGCATGAAGTCCCTCTCCCCTTAGGCTCCTATATAAGGAGGCTTCTTATGTACAGTTATATTCACTTAATAAATGCAAGATGTAGCTTTTACAGCTTTAATGTGTGATGTAGGCATATTTCTGAACCACCTTAATTAATCTTGTGTCTATTTCTCTCTTGTTTATTTATTATTCTGCCTTTTATATTTCTGCATTATAAATTCTTTCACTCTTCACATAGCTTCAAGGAACCATGTTGCCCCTCTTTTTACACTAATGAAATGAATACTTTCTATTTCAAATGAAATGGAGAGGACTATTCTCATTTTTTAGTATTGACAAATGGGATCCTCTCTGTTTGAAATGAAATCGAGAGGAGCCCGTTCCTTATTTTTAGAAGGGTTATATATCTATACATTGAATTTGAGGCAGTGACGAAACTAAGGGGCAGCCCCGCCAGCCCCACCTTTACAAAAAAAAAAAAAAAAAAAAAAAAAAGAAAAGACCTAAATTGTTTTTTTGACCACTTAGGTAAATGACATTTTTTTTGTTATTGTGTATCCAATCGTGATATTTGTGTCCCATATTGAAAAAGTATAAACTAAAAGAGTAGTTAATTATATATCTAAGTGGACTCAAACTCATTAACAAATTAATTAAACTTTTGCGCTACTAGTGGTGTTCTAGTATATATGTTCATTGAGGAAATACATGTGATTTTTAATGAAAAAATGTAATTCTCAAATACATTTTAGATATATGTCAGTTTAATAAAATGACTTATATATTTAAAGTACTAATGCTTCTAATATTTGACTTTTCTTTTAATAGTGCCCTGTTGAGGAAGCTAAGGCTGCTCTCTCGGCAATAAAGGAAGCAACCACCATGGCTTTGAATAATGTTTGTGTGGAAGGTGACTCCATGGATATAATATTTGCCCTCCTCAATAAGCTAGGGCGGTCATTGTGATTGGCAAATTCATTTCATAATCCAAGATAAAGTCGAATACTGGTTATCATTAAGTTATGTTGAAGCTAGTAACTCATATTCTTTCACGTATAAAGAATAATATTGAAATATCAGTGATTGGCCGAGTGCACAGTAACAACAATTTACATTAAGAAATATACTCCAAAATTAAAATTAGAGAGAGAGAGATAAGGGGATATAATTGGACTTGCCAACCGATGACGCCCCCTCATTATTACACCTACTATGTATTAGGACTCATTCAATCTCCCACGACAATTAAAAACTCTAACAACCAAAAGCTTGGGCGGTGGGACTTTTATTGTACGTGCTGTCGATATCATTAATTTACAATATGAAAGGTACTCCTTGAGTATTCCATCTAATCCAAGCACAATAGTCTATATCATTTATTATGCATCGTTATCAAAGAATAATACAATAATCTTTATTGACATGTGCTGTATGATAGTTTGAAGTTCAAATATTCCACATCTTCTATGTAATTTAATTGCATTCTTAGGCAATCAGAGCGCGCGCGCGCACACACATATATATATATAAGAAAAATGAAAAAAAAAAAAAAAAAAAAAAACATTTTAACCCCTATACTAGCTATCACTTATTTTGTACTTATTATACCACCAAACTTTTAAAAGTGACATAGAGACCTCCCGTATTACCACCGCGTGTTAAATTAGACAACTTTGCATTTTTTTTCCTCAAAATACAGTTAAAATAATATGCACAACATTTGGTAATTAATGATACAATTCAAAGTAATGGGACTAAATAAACATTTATGAAGAAGAATGGAATTAATGTCATATTTCAATATATATAGGAAAAGTTCAAGCATGCAAATTGGCATTGAAGGGATCAAAAATCAGATTTGATTCCGTTTGTGCAATTTTTGTTCTCTCCAAACGTTTTTCAACTTGTATTGATTTCAATATTTTGTTTCTAGATCGTCCTCCTTGTTAGATTATATGTAATGCTATCTCACATTGGTTATATATATACAATGTCTGTATTATTAGCCTATATATATAGGCCTCTTCTGTACATTATTCTGTGTGATTCAATATACAACCTTATTCTCAACATGGTATTAGAGCACAGGTTCTGAATCACCTTTAATAATTTTTTTTCTTTGACATCCCGTTTTCTTTTTTCAGGCGCCACTAGTGTTCTCCGGCGAATCTTTCGCTTTGTCCTTCACGGTTCTCTCTCTTCTCATCTTTTTCAGTGGATCACTATACCACTTGAAACCTTGAAAGATGACGTTCCAGAGCCACCTCACACAGTCCCATTGGAGTTCTCACACTCCCACACGTGCCGCCCAAAGTCTCGACTATTCTGCCATTGCCGTTCCGCCACAGGCCGCCACGGTGGTCCGCCTGCTTCTCTTAGCACACCAATCGACAGATCTCCCTCCAGCCACTCTAGCACCGTCGATCACACCTCATTCTGACATGCCACGTGCCCTCACGCACCTCTCCAAGTTCTGTGTGTGCATCTCATGTACTAAGGCGCCGCCGTCTACAATCGTGTGTGCATCACATGTGCCAGGTGCTCTAGACTGCCACATCATCCAAGGTCACATCAGTCTTAGTGCCATGTCATCCCCTGGTGCATTGTCAGTGCCTCTGCCACACCAACACCTCTTCCACGCCAACATATCTGCCACGTCATGACTTGGCTGGACTTAGGAAACTGACTTTTCATGGAGTAATCGCATCTTTAATTTGATGATGATGCATAATAAATAAGATGGGCTCTTGTGTGTTGAAACGATAACATATAGTTCTAGCTTGCATTACCTTTCATATTGTAAATTAATGATATTGACAACACGTACAACAAAAATTCATAACATTTGCAATGCTTCATTACTAAATACTACAGATGTTGAAACTTCTTCCTCCCATTAAATGCATGTTTTTTTATGTCTGCATGACAAGACAATTGATCTAGCATAGAGATCTTTTTCCACTGAGGTTTTTGTTTGTTGGTTCTTAAATCACTCAATATGACAAGTTAAAGCTGTAAATGCCTTCTAGCAAAGAAAGCTTGTTAGTGTTGTGTAGGGCCCTAATCTAGCCGTGCATTCAATGTTGCATGACAAGTTATGTATTTGGACTCATTCAGGATGAGTCCAAAATACATAGCTTTAGGGATCTTTTTATTAGGAGCTGTGATTCTTTTTATTCTTGTAGAATTTTTTTTCAATAAATTAACTTTTACTTGTCCAAAATAAAAATAGAAATAAATACATCACATGCAACAACCATGGTGTTGTCGTTACCTATCCTTAAATCCATCGGTCATGCATGGCATAAAGAGGCCCAAACAAGAAAATTTGGCTTTTTCTGTGGACGTGTACGTGCGGTCTTAGTCGTATTGGAGTTATTGCATAAAATTTTCCCAAGGCAGTAATTGGATTAAAAAACACCGGCCAAAAAAAAAAAAAAAAAAAAATTGTATAGAAAGAGGTACTTAATTATTATTTTAATACTTCCTTTAACAAGTTAAATATCAAGTTATGGCCCGTTTTGACCTAGTAAATATTGGAATTAGCTGAACCTCGTGAAACATGACTTTTTAGATATTTGCATTAACTTTCTAATGCCACCAAGTTTGCTTCAATCCAATGTATGAAACTCTAGATATAATATTTTTAGTTAGACTCATCAAGTGCGAATCATTGCTCTTTTTCATAGAATATTTAGCTTTCCGGTCTAATTTATGAAAACTAGAGCTATGAAAATAGAAAACATTGGCCAAATATAGGACAAAGCTGTAGTTGGGTGCTATAGGGCATTTAATTAATTGTAAGTTACAATTAGGTATTGGTTATGTCTCAAAATAATATATATTTATTAGAGACGTGGTATGATCTGGTTGAAGATCGAGGACGCAATCGCGTTCCACTGGATCATAAAGAGACTCCAACGAGCAAAAGATGGGAAGAAGAAGCCGATCAAATTAGTAGGGTTTTGATAATCATGCACATACGTACACTGTAATACAACATTTAAAATTATCTGATGAAACATGTGTATCTGCTTTTAAAGATTTGTTGGATGAAAAATGTGTCGAAGCTATTGACGAAGGCTGCAGTTTTTATGGGTAGGTCTTAGTAGATATATCTTGATAGCTACGGCCATTGGGAATACATTAAACGTTCCATGGAGATACTTGAACATTCGGAATTCGGAAGATGGGTACAATATCAAAGTTATTTATGGGTAAATTAGTTTGTTTATTTTATGAGATTACAATATATAATGTTAATTATAATTTAGGTGTTGGTTTATAATACACGATTTATTGAATAAATGTATATATTTATTTCATTGCATTATAAAGGAGTAGCTCAATTGGTTGGGGACCATGGCTTATAAAGTGGAAATCACAAGTTTGAATCTCTTTCCTCTTGTGCAGACATGTCAGAAAAAAAAAAAAAAAATTCCAAATGTTTGGCCAGTTCAACACGCCTCTTTCCTCTCGTGTACGTCTTTGCAGTACTAATAAGCTCGCTAATAGAAACTGATGAGTTGAAGACAAGATTTCAGTTGAAAATTCATCGTTCAATTATTCAAGTGTCATTATATAAGCTGTAGTTTGGTCTAAATCATTTTCCACTTTAACAATCAATAGCTCATTTCATCATCCATGTATATTTAACAATCAAAATATTAAAGCTCTTGAGCAAACATACATTATCATGCAGACATAAATTAGTGTTCAAAATTTGGGAGTATATATATATATATACACACATTTTGCATATCTCAGGGACCTCTAAGTTTATTTTGATACCACAGAGAGCTAATTGTAAATCTTGTAATTTGTAGGGAGTGATTTTGCATTTTTCCCAAAAATTTACTCTGTTTGTTACAAAAAGCCATATAACTGAGAGGAGCCGTAGACTCAAATATCTTGGATTCGATTATGAACTAGGAGTTTTAATTTCTTAAATATTTTATATTATATTCTTAATTATTTCTTGTCATTTTGTATTATCATACTAGCTCTCCATTGGTCTTTCCATATATTTAAGCTTCAATTAATTTAACTCATTACAATTGTTAGGGTTATAGCTAGTATTGTGCTCCTTGAATCATATTAGATAAATTAACTGCTCATGCATGCGATCCACATTTAGGGTTGAATACTGTCCAAAAGAATGTTGTTAGATGTACTATAACTTTTGTTACAAGTTCCTTACAAACTGACATGATAATCCATGTGACATTTATCACGTGATCAACCACCAAATAATTAATTTTACCTATTAAATTTTGTTATTTAATTTTTCACCATTAAAATATTGCCACATGAGTTTGTAAGGTCAAAATTGCAGTAAAAGTTGTAGTACTTCTTGCATTTTCCTAATCTGTATCAATATTGTATGAAATCAAGATGTGAATAATTGTTTTAATAATTAAGTAGCTAGCTTTTCTTATTATTTGACTATTTTTATACTTCATGTAATATTAAATTAATTTAGATGTTGTCATTTAATCAGTTAGAACTAATAATACAAAGAGTATTTTAAGTGATTTTTTATGTCAGACTCTTAAAAGACACAGTACTGTTATCCACCTAAAATATATCATGTCGATCGGTGTAATAAATGAGGGTGAATATTAACATTACTAACTCTAATACAATACTAGCAATTTGAATGGAGAACAATTAGTTAATTTTTAGTTTGAAATTTCTTTTATTAGTGACGCCGATCTACTATTGGACTTATCCATGCATCATGCCTTTAATAATCAGAAGCTCCTAATTAATTACCATGCAGTAGTACTTGTACGGAACATGATCTCTTCATTTCCTTTCAACTGTAAAGTATCTAATTAATAATATTATATGAGTCGTATTTTTGTCTTTATACTTTTTGAGAAGGCAAAAATATTACTCAAATATAACTAACAGAATATTTTCCAGTTTAAAAGATCCAAATTTGTACCTGTTGAAGGAAGGAATTAAGAGGTTTGGAAGCATTAATTGGTCACATGGGAGTTGATATCATAGACAATATTGCGTCACGGTCTAAAGACCCTACCTATATATTTTGTCTCATGCACACATGGAAGCGTGACGCTAGCCACAAATTCTTAATTCCCGATCCTACAATGGCAGCAATTAATGGAGCAACCAACATTAATATTCAATCAGATAATTTACTAGCTAGTAAGCAAGTAAATTACTCCAAGAGGGAAAAAAACAGGGAGGGGGGAAAAGGAAAGCCTACTACAAGCCTATTTATATATATAGGCTTGCATTCTCTTCTGAAAACTCATAGCAATATCTCATTCTCATAGCTATTAGTCTAGAGCAAGGCAGAGATGGTGGGCAGATGGTGGAGAGAATGCATTATAGCATTTCTCTTCACCTTCCCTTCAATGGCTCGCTCTAATACTGCTACTGCGGCTACTATTCCCCCAGTGAAAGCTGGATACTGGTATTGCCACAGTGACTTCCCAACCCCGGTGTCTAGCATACCTTCCCAGCTTTTCACCCATCTTTTTGCTGCGTTTGCTGAGGTCAACCCCACAACCTATGAAGTCACCTTTCCTGAAGCACATAGGGTGCACTTCTCAACCTTCACCCTAACCGTGCAACAAAGAAACCGAAATGTCAGAACCCTTTTATCCATCGGTGGAGTCTCTAGCACTTCCACCTTTGCTTCAATGGCTGGCAACCCCAATACCCGTGAATCATTCATAAATTCCTCAATAAAGCTAGCAAGGTCTAACGACTTCCATGGCCTTAGCCTCCACTGGTTGTACCCCTCAACAGCGGAAGACATGACCAAACTTGGCTCTCTCCTCACTGAGTGGAGTGCAGCCGTGAAACACGAGTCTGACTTGACCGGAAATGGCCAGTTGCTTCTAGTCGCAGCGGTCTATTTCAGGCCAACATATCTGACCTTCCTCTATCCCGTTGATGCTATTTCTGGGAGCTTGGACTGGATCAACCTAGTGGCGTATGACTTCTATGACCCCGCTCTCTCAAGGAATGCTACTAGACCTTTTGCTGCATTGTACGGAGGAAATGACACCATAATCCCGCTTTATGGGGATCTCGGAGTCGAAGCTTGGATTCAGGCACCGGTGGCCGCCCAACAAATAGTCCTCGGCCTTCCATTTTATGGCGTTGCGTGGCTGCTAATAGATGCTACAAAGACTGAAATATTTGCCCTAGCAAATGGACCGGCTGATGGACATGCTGCTAGAGTATATATTGATCCCATAAATGGGACCATACTTTATAACCAAATCAAGTATTTCATAGAGACACACCCCGAAGGCAATGAGAAATACAGTGCCGACTATGTTTTAGACTATTTCAGTGCTGAGAAAACTTGGATTGGTTATAATGGTATCAAGAGTATCACTGCCAAGGTAACATATGCTAGGGATAAAACGTTGCTCGGCTACTATGCATGGCATGTGGGTGGCGACAGAGATGGGACTCTTTCAGGAGCAGGTTAGTATGTTTATATCTTTCCTAAATCATGCATCTACAATTTATATGAGGGTTTTTTTTCACAAACACGTGTCTCTGTTTTGATATGTGCGTGCATTGTCCATATTCTCATTTGTTATATATGTATGTGTAATTCTAATTACTTGTAAGGTATATATGAGTCTATGATGCAAAGTTACCCCAATCACCTCCAAAGGTCTCCTAACCGAGGGTGGTCGAATCACCCTAATGACTTTGGACCGGGTAGCTCATCCCCGCCTATTCTAACCTATTTATAGTTGTTAAAGGAACAAATGTAGAGAATTTGGATTTATTGTGTAGTGAATCTAGCTGACTATGCATAATTTGAGCCTTGATTCAAGGGATGTGCTCCCTCTTCTTCAGTCTATATAATAGACTATTAATAAGCAGAAGATATATAGTGAAATAAAAGAATTCTTTCTTCTTCTAAAATCTTACATGGTATTAGAGCCAAAAGATCCTGGGATCAAACCTTAACTCCCATCAATTAACCCTCCATTTAAATTAAATATTTCACGCGTTGGGTCTCGCCTATTAAAAGGGAGTTTGAGCCCACATGTGAGGGGAAATATTAAAATAATAATTAAGTGATTAAATTTACCTCTTCCTATCAGCTTAAGCTTTTATATTGTGAACTTCAAGCTAAAACGCATTGCATACTTCAAGCCGTTTTAGCTTTAGGGGGAATGTTAAAGGAACAAATCTAGAAAATCTAGATTTATTGTTAGCTCAATACAGTTAGCTCAATCACCTCCAAAGGTCTCCTGACCGAGGGTGGTTGAATCACCTTAATGACTTTGGGCTGGGTAGCTCATCTCCACCCGTTCTAACCTGTTTATAGTGTGGTGGTAAGTGTTCTAAGATATTTTTAGGTGTGCTAGAGTATATTTGCTATTTGTTAAATGTTTCCGTACATGTCAACATGTAAGTTGATGGTGTAAATCAAGGGTTTTACTTTTACCTCATCCTTATTGAACTCAAACTCTTCCAATTTGAATTTGTAAGTCTTAATTGATCATTCTAACTTGTAACTTCTAATTCTTATTGCTATCGCAGCTTCTGGCATATGGCCAATTCCTGGACCTGAGCAGGATACTGCCACCGGCACCAGTAGCAGCATCGGCACCGCCACAGCCACCTCCACCGCCTCCGGCGTCGGCACCGTCACCGGCACCATCACCAGCAACATCACCGGCACCAACACTAACAACCACACTTTCATCTGCACCAACATTTGTCCAGCACCGGCACCAGCACCAGCATCGGCTCGATGTGAAAATTACCAACAATAAGGCCAATAATCAGACTCGCGTGTATTTGTAACATAGAAGCTTGTATTATCAACAATAAGGCCTCTTAATTAAGATACATGTCCATTGTGTTAAGAAGCTTGTATTGTGTACAATAAGGCCAATTATCAAATATGGTGTGTTGTAAGGCTAGGAATCAGATATGCTATATTATCAAAATACTAGATAACAGCCAACCCAAAAAAAATAGACCTGGTGCCAGCAAAACCAACAATCAAACCATCGGCGCCAGCCAACAAAACTAAACCACCGGCGTGACCCATGGCAGGGTCACAGCAGACCTAGCCAGACCCATGGCTGGGTCACCATCTCTGGCCAATCTCCAGCAAAAAACACCCATCTCTGGCCCATTTTGCTACCAAATTTAGCCTCAAAATCATATTCTAATGCCTCAAAACTTGATTCTAATGTCTCAAAACTTATTTTTAGATTCAAAACTAAAACCTAGAGGGGAAGGTTAACTCTTTAGCAATTTTATCACCCTAAAGGGACTCACAAAAGACGGAAGCCACCTGCCGTGACCTAGTCGTGGGTCACAGTGGCGTTTCAGCAGACTCAGCCGCCTGGGTGGCTGGTTCTGGCTGGCCGTGACCCATGGCTGGGTCACGGCAACATCTCTTTCATAGCATCTCTCTTTTCTTTATCTTTCTCCGTTAAATGAAGAAGAAATGGAGGATAAGGAAGAAGGATAAGAAAGAAGAAATGGAGGATAATGAAGAAGGATAAGAAAGAAGAAATGGAGGATAATGAAGAAGAAATGGGACTTGTCGGGAGATGGGTAAGGAAAAGGAAGAAGATGAAACCCTTAAAATCTAGTGTTTTAAGTTGTAGGTTAGTTTTGTGAATTTTTTGTGCTTTTAGTGAAGTGTCAACCTCTTATCTTATTGGGGCCTGCAAAAGTGGTGTTTTGTAGCCCATCCGCATAGGAGGGCTACAAAACTTGATGCAATCCAAATAATGGGTCAATCATTAATTAATTAACTAAAAAATAAATAAAAATAAAAAGCCCCAAAAGAAAGAGACCTTGTACCACTTTCTGGCTGTATGTGGTGGGAGTATTTCCTTCAGTCAACTTGACGAAATCAAAATAAGGTATCAATTATTTACATTTTTTTTTTCCTAATAGTCAATCATTTACTTAAAAAATACCCAGGTTACAATTCAGTATAGTAATTAGGAACGATTTCTTTACCTTTTTTTTCTTTTTTTTTTTGGATAAATAAAAATTTATTAAAGAAACTAAAAAAAAAAAAAAAAAAAAAAACACTTCTTCAAAACAAGACGGCCTAAAAAAAAAAAAAAATTCCAAACTTAGCCAAAGACTAACAAACAGAAGAATCATGGACACCTGCATTGAATTTGGATCTAACCCAACATTTAACCTCCAAATAATGTACCTTGTTGAGAATAAGATTGTATATTGAATTACACAGAATAATGTATAGAAGGGGCTTATATATATAGGCTAATAATACATACACTATATGTGCATAACCAATGTGGAACAATTAACTTTTGTATGGCCAAAGTTTTTATGGAATGGGTGTGGACTTATCAATCGATGGCGCCTTGACAATATTACATTCAACTGCTTATAGCTAGACTTATCAACTGATGGCACCCTGACATTATTACACCTATTATATATTTGGACTCATTCAATCATGCATGCATTTAACAATCATCAAAAGATGTAACAACCAAGCTTCCAAAAGCTAGGGTGGACATAAACCATCATGCAATTGAAGGAAGAAAGATGTTTCAATATCTTTAGTAATGAAGCGATGCAAATGTTACAGACTTTTTGGTGTATTGTTCACACAACACTCGATATCATTTACAATATGAAAGGTTCTATTTGATTATTCCATCTCATGCAAGCTAGGACCGGCTATAATTTATCTTTTCAAGTGTGAAGGATAGAAATCCTTTTGATTAATGAGGATTTAATGATACATAAAGACAACATCTTGATTGGTAAATTGATTTAATGATACATTGGTATGTAATAACCAAAACCACACTTTTATTTTGTTAGTGTGATTGTAATTATGACAGATCTATATATATTTATTAAACTATATTAGTAAATATTATTATATCAGCATTTCAAAATGGTTATTAAAAGCGGTATAGATGGCTCGAAGGTTGAGAGCCTTAATGACATAAATTTTATAATGTGGAAACGAAACATTTCTTATGCATTGATGCATGAGAAAATACTATACACCCTCACAAGTGACAAGCCAAAATATTGTATGATTAAAAAGAGAAGAGGCCGTAAAGAAACAAGAAAAATGATGGAAGACGAGCTAATGACAAGAGTCACCATTCTCCATAATATGAAAGACAAACATCATTTGTATGGTTTCAAGTTTGACACACACAAACAACAACTATTATTAAACCAATTTAACAATGCTCGTATGGGTTTAGCATAGTTGGAAGGATTCGGGGACGCTTGAATGAACGTGTCTATGCACTTCTACCCAATAAGGGACATATTTGGTTAGATAAATGCCGATGAAATTGACTTAAGGTACGAGTATTATAGCTCACATAAATGTGAATTCTACTACAAACCATTATTATGAGATGGGTAATATAATATCTATTCTCTAAGAGTGTAAAAGACGTTGATAAGGTATATCAAGGAAAATCTCAAGAATATTGGCTTTACAGGAAGTACTTGATCGAAAATTCAGCGCAGGTTAATACCATTGAACTTACGTATTGCCAAAGGCGTCTTTATGGAATGGGTGTGGATTTATCAATCGATGGGAGCCTGACATTATTACACCTACTATATATTTGGACTCATTCAATCATCCATGCATTTAACAATATTCAAAAGTTGTAACAACCAAGCTTCCAAAAGCTGGGGCGGACATAAACCATCATGCAATTGAAGGGAGAAAGATGTTTCAACATCTTTAGTAATGAAGCGATGCAAATGCATGTTATGGACTTTTTGTTGTATTAATGTTCACCCAACATACACTCAATATCATTTACAATATGAAATGTTCTGCTTGATTATTCCATCTCATGCAAGCTAGGATCGGATATAATTTATCGTTTCAAATGTGGAGGATAGAAATCCTTTTGATTAATGAGGATTTAATGATACATAAAGATAGTATCCTGATTGGCAAATTGATTTGATGATAAATTTGGTGTGTAATAACCAGAACCACACTTTTATTTTGTTGGTGTGATTATAATTATGACACATCTATATTTATTAAACTATATTAGTAAATATTATCGTATTCACGAGGGTGGCCATATAATTTGTTGCACAAAATAGAGGGGATGATGGCCATGCGGCGAAGCAGCCAAGCTTTTGCATAAACTCTTTAATTTTTTTTTTCTTAATCTCTACCATACCGTTAAAGTGACACGTTTTCATACAAGAAAAAGAGGTGCATGCATGCAAGTGCTAGTCGCATGTAACTTTTTCCATTCAAACTAGCAACAAATTAAAAGTCTTACAGATGAGTTAATTTGAAATATTTAGTGTTAAAACTAGTTTGATTGGATGTGAAGGTATAGTTGTTTACTCGGGACTTCAATTGGTGCTCAAAGGCTTGCTTAAATTTTAAAAACGATAGTTAGTTTACTAGGCTTTTTTATATTTTTCACTTAAAAAATAGTTTATTTTTGTTTTTAAGAGAATATAAGAGTATATATTATTGGAATATATATATAAAGTGTTTTTTTTTTTTATATATATCTTTTCTAAAATAAATAAATCTAATAGCTAATGCTCCTTCTTCTCAGAGCTTCAAGGAATATCTAATAGCTAGCAAGTAATTGTGTTTATGCCAACAGTTTCTGACTGCCATAAAACGTAGGATATTATGACGATTTTTGACTGACATAATTTCGGAAGTGCATTCCACCACTAGTGAAAATTGTCGTCTTCGTTCTGTTATGACACAAATCCGCCGAAAACAAAAGAGATGACATTATTATACCTACTATATATTTGGACTCATTCAATCATCCATGCATGCATATTTAACAATGAAAAGCTGTAACAACCAAAAGCTTGGCCGGACATATACTAGCTATCATGCAATTGAAGGGAGGAAGATGTTTCAACATCTTTAGTAATGAACCGATGCAAATGTTATGGACTTTTGTTGTAGTGTCCACACAACGGTCAATATCATTTACAATATGAAAGGTACTCCTTGATTATTCCATCTCATGCAAGCTATATATGACTATAATTTATCGTTTCAAACACAAGAGCCCCTATAATTTATTGTGCATGCATCATCATCAAATGCCTCTTGCACAGTAATGCACACGTCATGGAATTGCCAAAGGATTAATACAATACTCTTTATTGAAATGTACTCTATGATAGTTTTGGTGAAGCTCATGAGCTTCACCGAAAATTATGGAGAAGAGATTAATTGGTTTAGGAAGTGTGGAACTAGCGGTTGCAAATATTCCATACCTGGTGGACTTAGACAAGATATTCCTATAATTTCTCAATTTACTATTGAAGATTTCAACTCATGTGGATGTGTTTAGAAAGGGTAGACCCAGCTATTGCAAACATCCCATATATAGAGGACCTAAACAAAGATATTCCTATTGCTCAAGTGACCGTTGGAGACTTCAATCCCATGTTTGGAAGAAAGCATACTTTGAGAAGACCTATATGATGTGGTTAAGTTTAACCAAATCCAAGAAAAGGTTAAATCGGATTAAAGATCAAATTAGATTAAAGTTCAGATTTGATAAAATTTCGGATTGGATTCAAATTCGAATTCTGCACATATCTTAGTATTTTGACCATAACTTTCTGCTCAAATATCTAATTAAAGTGATTCAAGCGGCATGGGAAAGCTAACTCAAAATAATACAGTTCATTGTGAAATAGGACTTTCCTAATTCGGACGGTTACTATGCCAATATCGCCCCACAATAAAAGGACACAAATTTGGACGAATCCTATTCCGATTTCAGACTTCTATTTTGACTGGGAGACAGACCTCCGAATTATCTAGGTTTAATAGGGCCTTTATGATTTTTCTAAGCTTATAAATAGACCTCTTTGTATTCAAGAAAATATATACAATTTCAGAGACTAGTTTTGTGATACAATTTTGGAGACAGAATATAATCCACGGCTTTTCTTTTAGTTTAGTTTTTCTTTAGTTTAGGTTTTATTTTTATGTCGAGCTAATGCCCAACTAAGATTGAGGATGAAGCCTCTCCAATGGAGAACATCAATATTTTCATGTAAGTCTTTATTTATCTGATTTTATTGGGTTTATTATTTCAATTGTTTTACTTATTTTCAATATGTAGCATGATTCTTGGATATCTTGTTGTGATTCAAGGATACACTTGATGATTTAAGATAATTTCACATAATTGATTGCTTGATTTTATTTGCCTAAATAATTGGATATCCCTTGTGATTTGTTCTACAGATACATTTGGTGTTTCAATTAATATTGGATTCCTTTTGTGATTTGTGCAATGAATGGATACATGGGATGGTTTTGATTAACTGTTGAAGCATAGTAAAACATATCTAAGATTTTAATTATGAGAACTTCAGATTAATATTGATAAACATGGAAGTATGTGGTTATGATTCGATGAGTGTGAATTCTCAAACCTTAGTCTTTTATCTCTTAGCTTATTTTAATTAGTTTATGTTTGTCTTTTAATTTTAAAAAATTAAAATTCAAAACCTTTTTGAAACTAGGTTAGGATTTAATTAGTTTATATTTAAATTACTCTTTCAAGAACACAATTCTCTGTGAAGTCGACCTTGCATTTGGAATCCATTAAACTATAAACGATTTGTGCACTTGCGAGTTAAATAAATTTGCACTACATTACCTTATTGAGGATGAAACTCCACGAAATGCCACTCTCTCTCTCTCTCTCTCTCTCTCTCCCTCTAAGTTTAGAACTTGCTAGAATGCAAAAAAATGAAAGAATGACTGATATGGCTAAAAAGTTAAAAAAACTCAACCGGCATGATCGGACGTTCGGGGTATACTTCGAACGTTCCAATGGGATGTCAAGCGTTTAGTTAGGGCAAACATCGAACATTCAAGTGGGATGTCGAACGTTTGGCTAGAGTGAAATTAAACATTCCATTTTTATTTTTATTTTTATTTTATATATTCCATATCCAAGGGAAGGGAAAATGAGGATGATGATTCGAACTAGTAACCTCCACAGATTGAGCTACCCATTGGGAATACATTAAACATTCCATTAGGATACTTGAACGTTTGGAATTCGGAAGATGGGTACAATATCAAAGTTATTTATGGGGGAATTAGTTTATTTATTTTATGAGATTACAATATTTAATGTTAATTATAATTTGGGTGTTGGTTTATAATACACAATTTATGGAATAAATGTATATATTTATTTCGGTGCATTATAAAGGAGTAGCTCAATCTGTTAGGGACTATAGCTTCTAAAGCAGAAGTCACAAGTTTGAATCTCCTTACTCTTGTGCAAGCATGTTAAAAAAAAAAAAAAAATCCAAATGTTTGTCCTGTTCAACTCGCCTTTCCTCTCATGTACACCTTTGCACTGATAATAGAAACTGATGAGTTGAAGACAAAATTTCAGTTGAAAATTCATTGTTCAATTATTCAAGTGTGTAGTTTGGTCTAAATCATTTTCGACTTTAACAATCCTTAGCTCATTTCGTCATCCATGTATTTAACAATCAAAATATTAAAGCTCTTAAGCAGACATACATTATCATGCAAACATAAATTAGTGTACAAAATTTGATTGTAGGGAGTAATTTAATTTAATTAATTAATTAATTTTTTTTGTGCATATCTTAGAGACCTCTAAGTTCATTTTGATACCACAGAGAGCCAATTGTAAATCTTGTAAACTGCAGGGAGTGATTTTGCATTTTTTCCAAAAATTTACTCGGTTTGTAAGTTTTAGGCCCCACAAAAAACCATATAGCCGAGAGGAGCCGTAGACTCAAATATCTTGGATTCAATTATGAACTAGGAGTTTTAATTTCTTAAATATTTTATATTATATTCTTAATTATTTCTTGTCATTTTGTATTATCATACTAGCTTTCCATTGGTCTTTCCATATACTTAAGCTTCAATTAATTTAACTTATTAGAATTGTTAGGATTATAGCTACTATTGTGCTCCTTGAATCATATTAGATAAATTAACTGCTCATGTCACTACAAGAAATTAGGTCTTTAAAGGCGACTCAAAGTCACCCCTAAAGGTCCTATAGTGGACGCTGTTGCCAATAGCGTCGACTTTTCGACCCTAAAAGTGTTGACGCTAATTGTCCGACCCTAATGATCAAATGTCTGATTATCAGGGTCCACTTAAAAGTCGACCCTAATGATCACTTTTAGCGTCCACTTTATCGACCCTAAAAGTCGCAATGTTTTGACCTTAAAGATGATGTAAACGGAAGCGAAAGTCGACCCTAATAGTCAAGCATTAGCGTCCACTTTTAGTTAACCATTAGGGTCTACTTTGTCGACCCAAATGGTCCTTTAAAAAAAAATAATAATAATAACTATCAGCGTCCAAACCAAAGTGGACGCTGATAGTTAACCATTAGCGTCCACAAAGTCGACCCTAATGGTCATAAAAAATTTTAAAAAAAATTAACTATCAGCGTCCACTTAGAGTTGACCCTAATGATCACTTTTAGCATCCACTTTATCGACTCTAAAAGGCGCAATGTTTGGACCTTAAAGATGATGTAAACGAAAGAATTAGTCAACGCTGATAGTCAACCATTAGCGTCCACAATGTGGACGCTAATGGTCCAAAAAAAATTAAAAAAATTGACTATCAGCGTCCAAATTAAAGTGGACGCTAATAGTTAACCATTAGGGTCCACTTTTAGTGGACCCTAATGGTCTTAAAAAATCCAAAAAAAAAACTGCGATCGATCGCACTTGGAGTGCGATCGATCGTAGTTTTTTTTACAAATCTGCGATAAAAAAAACATAGCATTAATAGAAGACGTAAGTCCACTATAACATTCTCTCTTAGTGCCTCATGGGGACGAGGAAAAGAGCCATGTCATCACAAATGACGCCCTGCTTGTTTTTCCTCCAACAAATATCCATTGCCAATGCCACAAGCAACACAGGAGGAGATGCCAAATATCCATTGCCAATGCCAAAAGAAACAAGATCAGGTATCAGGAATGGTAAAAAGTACAAAGGAAAGTTCCAAAAACACAATTTAACTATTAACAAACACAACACTGTGTTCTAACTTTTAATACAACATACGTATATACTACGTCTCTACCTCATTAAGGTAAATTTTTATCTATCCATTTTCTTTCTCAACAAAAAGTCATCAAAACTGTGGAATATAACATAAGAGTCATCACACAATTGGACCTTCTGAAATTCACTATTTTTGTTGTTGCTGCTGCTGAGGTGGGAAACTAGATGGGAAACTAGAATTGGTCATGCCAAGTCCCTCATTCTGATAAAGAGTTGACCCCTTTTGTTACAAAACCAATTTGAACATCAGCCTACTCCTTAATTATTGGTTCCAAACAGATAAAGTAAAAAACAAACAAACACTTGGTGTACTCATTTGAACCCAAACTTGCAGAGTCGGCTAATCTCATATCATATATGCACACACTTTGTACCCCTGATCTCATTTTGTCTGGCAAATTACAACCAAAATACACCCTGTATTTTTAAAACCTCAAACAACAGTAGCCAATTGACTACTTTCATGCTATATATATATATATATATATATATATATATATATATATATATATATATATATATATATATATTTTCCAGATAATTAACCATGAAACCCTTTCTCTGTCGAAAGAAAATAACTTAATTATACAAATACATACTACGAAAAAGATAACTTAGATTGCAATACTCACCCAAAGAGAACCCAACAAAACAAATCCAAAACCAAAACTCCAGAAATCAGGAAGCAACTAAACCTTTAAAGACGACAACACTTATTTCCCCAAAAATCACCAAGAATCAAATTATCTCAAATAAAGTCAAGAAGCCAAGAAAATAGAGAACAGACTATTACCTTGGATGCACTGCCTTTAGGCCATCCAAGGCCTAATCCTCCTCCACCGTTGCTGGACAAAAGATCAAAAATTTCTTTGTTATATATCTCCAAGACCGTCCTTCGTCCCCCATCTCCAAGAATATCCCTCAAAGACCCTTGGGCAATCACGAACCACAAACAAATGCAAACAGAGCAAAACTTTCATCCTCAAAATTACCTTTGTGAACACATTTTTGCTTTCTTCCCTTCTACTCTCCAATTTGGGCAAAAAGAGCATGCCAACAGCATATTCCCCTGCTGGTGGAAGCTCAAACCCAAGATCCTTAACAACCTGAGAAATGGCATGCCAAAAACAATGAAGCATTTGCCAAACCAGAAGCAAGACAAATCCTCCTCCCTGCCCCAAAAGGCATCATCTTTATTTCCCTGTTTCCCGTTATATCAAACACTTCCCCTCCTCCACCACTCAAGAATCTTTTAGGTTTGAAAGCCATCGGATCCATCATAGGAGGGAGGGAGCGCAGCGGGAAGGAAAGTTGGGAGAGCCGCGGGAGAGAGATCGAGAGTGAGAGTGATGAGGGAGGTGAGTGAGAGGGGTGTTAGGGATTTTTGTGTTTTGAAGGTTTGGGGAAAAACAGACGCGGTTTATGAAATTTTTTGTACGAAAATTTCATAAACCCCGCCACAGGATGGCACTTAATTTTTCGCACTCAATAGCGGCGACTCCAGAGTCGCCGCTATTGAGGGTTTTTTTTAATTATACTTACAATTTTTTTAATTTTTGTTTTTCTTTATTTTCTCTTGTAATATGTTTTTTTTTATTATTATAATATTAACTAATAATTTCGGTTTAATAAATTTTTATGATAAAGATCATTAAGTTGATATTTATCTTATAATTAATTATAAGATCAATACAAAATTCAAAGATAATATAAGATTAATATAACTAATGCACTAAGATAATATAAAAAGCTTATAGTTCAATTGAATGTTCGATTGAACCTTCAATTGTATCTAGTTTGATCAATCAATTGATCTTATCGTGATCAATATAATTAATTCACTAGGATCTATCGGATGTTTGATCGATCAATTGATTCTATTACGATCAATCGAACCAATTCACAAGGATCGATTGGATTTTCGATCAGATGTTTGATCTTATCACGATCAATCGAACTAACTCACTAGGATCGATTGGATTTTCGATCAGATGTTTGATCTTATCACGATCAATCGAACTAACTCACTAGGATCGATTGAATGTTTGATCGATTGGATTTTCGATCAAACATTTGATTGATCATTTGATCCTATCACAATCAATCGAATTAATTCATTAGGATCGATCGGATGTTTGATCGATCATTTGATCCTATTACGATCAATCGAACTAATTCATTAAGATCGATCTCAATCGAACTAATTCATTACGATCGATCGAATGTTTGATCAATCACTTGATCCTATCATGATCAATCAAATTAATTCAGTAGGATCGATCGGATGTTTGATCGATCTTTTGATCCAATCACGATCAATCAAATTAATTCAGTAGGATCTATAGGATGTTCGATCGATCATTTGATCAATTAATTACATATATGAATATATATTATATACATACTTGTTAGTTACTATATACTAACTTAGTATTACTATTATGTTAAGTGGTAGATCACATGATCTAAAGATGATGTGAATTGTAATTAAAAAAAAAAAAAAAGATTATGTGAATTATTATATCATATGATCATATATATCACAAATTAAGTGATTAATATTAGAATCAACAATGTGTTTGTTTAGAGATATATGTTGTTGTTATGTTTAGAGTATTATGTTGTAGATATCATTATAAGTTAGATGTTTCGTCATATGGTCTACCATTATAATTTATATGATTATATAAAATGATCAATTGATGATTAAATCATGTGATTATATAATAACAAAATATACATATATAATATGATGTAAGTCAGAAGTATTTACAAACTCATACAAATACAACAATTAAGTACCTAGAGACTGAATAACTGGTTACTTAATAAACTAACATACTAACTAAGTTAATATATTAAATTACTAATAATTTACTATAGGCTATTTTGACAAAAACAAATTATATGTTACTTAATATATATATATATATATATATATATATATAATACATACTTGTTCATTAATATATACTAACTTAGTATTACTAAGTAAGTTAACTATTTTCAAAAAACAATGACATGATGATGTGTATTATCATTCTAATTTTTTCTACCTACTCTTTAGGGTCGACTTAATACTTAACTATTAGGAGCGACTTTGAAAATCGACCCTAATACTTGGCATCAATTTTTTTTTTAATTTTTTTTTTGTACCTACTGTTTAGGGTCGACTTTGTCGACCCTAATTCTTAACTATTAGGGGGGACTTTGAAAGTCGACCCTAATACTTGGCATCAATTTTTTTTTTTTTTTTTTAATTTTTTTTTCTACCTACTCATTAGGGTCGAATACTTAACTATTAGGGGAGACTTTCAAAGTCGACCTTAATACTTGGCATCAATTTTATTTTTTTATTTTTTATTCTAATTTTTCTACGTACTCTTTTGGGTCGACTTTCTAATACTTAACTATTAGGGGCAACTTTGAAAGTCGACCCTAATACTTGGCATCAATTTTTGTTTTTTTAATTTATTTTTCTACCTACTCTTTAGGGTCGACTTTTGTCGACCCTAATACTTAACTATTAGGGGCGACTTTGACAGTCGACGCTAATACTTGGCATCAAATTTTTTTTTTTTTTTTTTTAATTTTTTTTTTCTACCTACTCTTTAGGGTCGACAAAAGTCGACCCTAATACTTAACTATTAGGGAGGACTTTGAAAGTCGACCCTAAAACTTGGCATCAAAATTTTTTTTTTTTTTTTAATTTTTTTTTTCTACCTACTCTTTAGGGTCGACAAAGTCAACCATAATACTTAACTATTAGGGGCGACTTTGAAAGTCGACCCTAATACTTGGCATCAATTTTTTTTTTTTTAATTTTTTTTTTCTACCTACTCTTTAGGGTCGACAAAAGTCGACCCTAATACTTAACTATTAGGGGCGACTTTGAAAGTCGACCCCAATACTTGGCATCAAATTTTTGTTTTTTTTTTAAAAATTTATTTTTCTACGTACTCTTTAGGGTCGACTTTTGTCGATCCTAATACTTAACTATTAGGGGTGACTTTGAAAGTTGACCCTAATACCTGGCATCAATTTTGTTTTTTTTTTTTTTTAGAATTTTTTTTTTCTACCTACTCTTTAGGGTCGACAAAGTCAACCCTAATACTTAACTATTAGGGGGGACTTTAAAAGTCAACCTAATATGAGATCAATTTTTAAAATTTTTTTCTACCTACTCTTTAGGGTAGACAAAAGTCGACCTAATATAACTATTAGGGGACTTTGAAAGTCGAGCCTAATACTTAACATCAATTTTTTTTTAATTTTTTTTCTACCTACTCTTTAGGGTCGACAAAGTCGACCTAATATAACTATTAGGCGACTTTCAAAGTCGACCTAATATAACATCAATTTTATTTTTTTTTTTATTCTAATTTTTCACGTACTCTTTAGGGTCGACTTTTGTAACCCTAATATAACTATTAGGGTGACTTTGAAAGTTGACCTAATACAGCATCAATTTTGTTTTTTTTAAAAAAATTTTTTTTTTCTACCTACTCTTTAGGGTCGACAAAGTCAACCCTATTACTTAACTATTAGGGGCGACGTTGAAAGTCGACCCTAATACTTGGGATCAATTTTTAAATTTTTTTTTTTTTTTTCTACCTACTCTTTAGGGTTGACAAAAGTCGACCCTAATACTTAACTATTAGGGGGGAGTTTGAAAGTCGACCCTAATACTTGGCATCAATTTTATTTTTTTATTTTTTATTCTTATTTTTCTAGGTACTCTTTAGGGTCAACAAAGTCGACCCTAATACCTAATTATTAGGGGCGACTTTCAAAGTCGACCCTAATACTTGGCATCAATTTTGTTTTTTAATTTTTTTTTCTACCTACTCTTTAGGGTTGACAAAAGTCGACCATAATACTTAACTATTAGGGGCGACTTTGAAAGTCGACCCTAATACTTGGCATCAATTTTTTTTTTTTAAAATTTTTTTTTCTACCTACTCTTTAGGGTCGACAAAAGTCGACCCTAATACTTGGCATCAATTTTTTTTTTTTTTTAATTTTTCTACCTACTCTTTAGGGTCGACTTTTGTCGACCCTAATACTTGACATCAATTTTATTTTTTTATTTTTTATTTTAATTTTTCTACGTACTCTTTAGAGTCGACCCGAATACTTAACTATTAGGAGCGACTTTGAAAGTCGACCCTAATACTTGGCATCAATTTTTTATTTATTTTTATTTATTTTTTTTTCTACCTACTCTTTAGGGTCGACAAAAGTTGACCCTAATACTTGGCATCAATTTTTTTTTTTTTCTACCTACTCTTTAGAGTCGACTTACTTAACTATTAGGGGTGACTTTCAAAGTCGACCCTAATACTTGGCATCCATTTTATTTTTTTATTCTTTATTCTTATTTTTCTAGGTACTCTTTAGGGTCAACAAAGTCGACCCTAATACTTAATTATTAGGGGCGACTTTGAAAGTCGACCCTAATACCTGGCATCAATTTTTTTTTTTTTAATTTTTTTTTCTACCTACTCTTTAGGGTCGACAAAAGTCGACCATAATACTTAACTATTAGGGGCGACTTTGAAAGTCGACCCTAATACTTGGCATCAATTTTTTATTTATTTATTTTTTTTTTCTACCTACTCTTTAGGGTCGAGTTTTGTCGACCCTAATACTTAATTATTAGGGGCGACTTTGAAAGTCGACCCTAATAATTGGCATCAATTTTTTTTTTTTTTTAATTTTTATACCTACTCTTTAGGGTCGACTTTTGTCGACCCTAATACTTGACATCAATTTTATTTTTTTATTTTTTATTTTAATTTTTCTACGTACTCTTTAGAGTCGACCCGAATACTTAACTATTAGGGGCGACTTTGAAAGTCGACCCTAATACTTGGCATCAATTTTTTATTTTTTTTTATTTTTTTTTTTTTCTACCTACTCTTTAGGGTTGACAAAAGTTGACCCTAATACTTGGCATCAATTTTTTTTTTTTTTTTTCTACCTACTCTTTAGAGTCGACTTACTTAACTATTAGGGGTGACTTTCAAAGTCGACCCTAATACTTGGCATCCATTTTATTTTTTTATTCTTTATTCTTATTTTTCTAGGTACTCTTTAGGGTCAACAAAGTCGACCCTAATACTTAATTATTAGGGGCGACTTTGAAAGTCGACCCTAATACCTGGCATCAATTTTTTTTTTTTAATTTTTTTTTCTACCTACTCTTTAGGGTCGACAAAAGTCGACCATAATACTTAACTATTAGGGGCGACTTTGAAAGTCGACCCTAATACTTGGCATCAATTTTTTATTTTTTATTTTATTTTTTTTTTCTACCTACTCTTTAGGGTCGAGTTTTGTCGACCCTAATACTTACCTATTAGGGGCGACTTTGAAAGTCGACCCTAATACTTGGCATCAATTTTTTTTTTTTTAATTTTTTTTTTCTACCTACTCTTTCGGGTCGACTCTAATACTTAACTATTAGGGGCGACTTTGAAAGTCGACCCTAATACTTGGCATGAATTTTTTTTTTTTAAATTTTTCTACCTACTCTTTAGGGTCGACTTTTGTCGACCCTAATACTTGACATCAATTTTATTTTTTTATTTTTTATTTTAATTTTTCTATGTACTCTTTAGAGTCGACCCTAATACTTAACTATTAGGGGTGACTTTGAAAGTTGACCCTAATACCTGGCATCAATTTTGTTTTTTTTTTTAGAATTTTTTTTTTCTACCTACTCTTTAGGGTCGACAAAGTCAACCCTAATACTTAACTATTAGGGGCGACGTTGAAAGTCGACCCTAATACTTGGGATCAATTTTTTAAAATTTTTTTTTTTTTCTACCTACTCTTTAGGGTTGACAAAAGTCGACTCTAATACTTAACTATTAGGGGGGAGTTTGAAAGTCGACCCTAATACTTGGCATCAATTTTATTTTATTTTTATTTTTTATTCTTATTTTTCTAGGTACTCTTTAGGGTCAACAAAGTCGACCCTAATACCTAATTATTAGAGGCGACTTTGAAAGTCGACCCTAATACTTGGCATCAATTTTGTTTTTTAATTTTTTTTTCTACCTACTCTTTAGGGTCGACAAAAGTCGACCCTAGTACTTAACTATTAGGGGCGACTTTGAAAGTCGACCCTAATACTTGGCATCAATTTTTTCTTTTTTTTAATTTTTCTACCTACTGTTTAGGGTCGACTTTTGTCGACCCTAATACTTGACATCAATTTTATTTTTTTATTTTTTATTTTAATTTTTCTACGTACTCTTTAGAGTCGACCCGAATACTTAACTATTAGGGGCGACTTTGAAAGTCGACCCTAATACTTGGCATCAATTTTTTTTTTTTTTTTTTTAATTTTTTTTTTCTACCTACTCTTTCGGGTCGACTCTAATACTTAACTATTAGGGGCGACTTTCAAAGTCGACCCTAATACTTGGCATCAATTTTTTTTTTTTTTAATTTTTCTACCTACTCTTTAGGGTCGACTTTTGTCGACCCTAATACTTGACATCAATTTTATTTTTTTATTTTTTATTTTAATTTTTCTATGTACTCTTTAGAGTCGACCCTAATACTTAACTATTAGGGGTGACTTTGAAAGTAGACCCTAATACCTGGCATCAATTTTGTTTTTTTTTTTTTTTAGAATTTTTTTTTTCTACCTACTCTTTAGGGTCGACAAAGTCAACCCTAATACTTAACTATTAGGGGCGACGTTGAAAGTCGACCCTAATACTTGGGATCAATTTTTAAAATTTTTTTTTTTTTCTACCTACTCTTTAGGGTTGACAAAAGTCGACTCTAATACTTAACTATTAGGGGGGAGTTTGAAAGTCGACCCTAATACTTGGCATCAATTTTATTTTTTTTTATTTTTTATTCTTATTTTTCTAGGTACTCTTTAGGGTCAACTAAGTCGACCCTAATACCTAATTATTAGGGGCGACTTTGAAAGTCGACCCTAATACTTGGCATCAATTTTGTTTTTTAATTTTTTTTTCTACCTACTCTTTAGGGTCGACAAAAGTCGACCCTAGTACTTAACTATTAGGGACGACTTTTTTAAGTCGACCCTAATACTTGGCATCAATTTTTTATTTTTTATTTTATTTTTTTTTTCTACCTACTCTTTAGGGTCGAGTTTTGTCGACCCTAATACTTAACTATTAGGGGCGACTTTGAAAGTCGACCCTAATACTTGGCATCAATTTTTTTTTTTTTTTAATTTTTTTTTTCTACCTACTCTTTCGGGTCGACTCTAATACTTAACTATTAGGGGCGACTTTGAAAGTCGACCCTAATACTTGGCATCAATTTTTTTTTTTTTAATTTTTCTACCTACTCTTTAGGGTCGACTTTTGTCGACCCTAATACTTGACATCAATTTTATTTTTTTATTTTTTATTTTAATTTTTCTATGTACTCTTTAGAGTCGACCCTAATACTTAACTATTAGGGGTGACTTTGAAAGTTGACCCTAATACCTGGCATCAATTTTGTTTTTTTTTTTTTTTAGAATTTTTTTTTTCTACCTACTCTTTAGGGTCGACAAAGTCAACCCTAATACTTAACTATTAGGAGCGACGTTGAAAGTCGACCCTAATACTTGGGATCAATTTTTTAAAATTTTTTTTTTTTCTACCTACTCTTTAGGGTTGACAAAAGTCGACTCTAATACTTAACTATTAGGGGAGAGTTTGAAAGTCGACCCTAATACTTGGCATCAATTTTATTTTATTTTTATTTTTTATTCTTATTTTTCTAGGTACTCTTTAGGGTCAACAAAGTCGACCCTAATACCTAATTATTAGGGGCGACTTTGAAAGTCGACCCTAATACTTGGCATCAATTTTGTTTTATTAAATTTTTTTTTCTACCTACTCTTTAGGGTCGACAAAAGTCGACCTAGTATAACTATTAGGCGACTTTGAAAGTCGACCTAATATAACATCAATTTTTTCTTTTTTAATTTTTCTACCTACTCTTTAGGGTCGACTTTTGTAACCCTAATACTGACATCAATTTTATTTTTTATTTTTATTTTAATTTTTCTACGTACTCTTTAGAGTCGGCCGAATACTTAACTATTAGGGCGACTTTGAAAGTCGACCCTAATACTTGGCATCAATTTTTTTATTTTTTTCTACCTACTCTTTAGGGTCGACAAAAGTTGACCCTAATACTTGGCATCAATTTTTTTTTTTTCTACCTACTCTTTAGAGTCGACTTACTTAACTATTAGGGGTGACTTTCAAAGTCGACCTAATATAACATCAATTTTATTTTTTATTTTTATTCTTATTTTTCTAGGTACTCTTTAGGGTCAACAAAGTCAACCCTAATACTTAATTATTAGGGCGACTTTGAAAGTCGACCCTAATACTTGGCATCAATTTTTTTTTTTTAATTTTTTTTTCTACCTACTCTTTAGGGTCGACAAAAGTCGACCATAATACTTAACTATTAGGGGCGACTTTGAAAGTCGACCTAATACTAACATCAATTTTTTTTTTTTTCTACCTACTCTTTAGGGTGAGTTTTGTTGACCTAATACTTAACTATTAGGGCGACTTTGAAAGTCGACCTAATATAACATCAATTTTTTTTTTTTTTTAATTTTTTCTACCTGCTCTTTCGGGTCGACAAAAGTCGACCCTAATACTTAACTATTAGGGGCGACTTTGAAAGTCGACCCTAATACTTGGCATCAATTTTTTTTGTTTTTTTTAATTTTTCTACCTACTCTTTAGGGTCGACTTTTGTCGACCCTAATACTTGACATCAATTTTATTTTTTTATTTTTTATTTTATATTTTAATTTTTCTACGTACTCTTTAGAGTCGACCCTAATACTTAACTAGTAGGGGCGACTTTGAAAGTCGACCCTAATACTTGGCATCAATTTTTTTATTTTTTTTTTATTTTATTTTTTTTTCTACCTACTCTTTAGGGTCGACAAAAGTTGACCCTAATACTTGGCATCAATTTTTTATTTTTATTTTTTTTATTTTTCTACCTACTCTTTAGAGTCGACTTACTTAACTATTAGGGGCGACTTTCAAAGTCAACCCCAATACTTGGCATCAATTTTATTTTTTTTTATTTTTTTTTTATTTTTTCTACGTACTCTTTGTCGACCCTAATACTTAACTATTAGGAGCGACTTTGAATGTCGACCCTAATACTTGGCATCAATTTTTTATTTATTTATTTTTTATTTTTCTGCCTACTCTTTAGGGTCGACAAAGTCGACCCTAATACTTGGCATCAATTTTATTTTTTATTTTAATTTTTCTACGCACTCTTTAGGGTCGACTCTCAAAGTCGACCCTATTGATCTTTTATTTGATTTTTTTTTCTTAATTTTTTCCCAGCTTTTAGCGTCCACTTATATGGACGCTATTGGTATACTATCAGCGTCGCCTATTGTCGACGCTAAAAGTTTTTTTTTGGCTGCTTAAATTTTTTCCGCCCCTTGAATAATTCCCGCGTGTATATTAGGGTCGACTTATTAGCGTCCACTTGAAAGTGGACGCTAATAGTCAACCTTTCGACCCATTATTAGCGTCCACTTTCATGTGGACGCTAATACTTAACTATTAGGGGGGACTTTCAATAGTTAAGTATTAGGGGCGACTTTTTAGTCGCCCCTAATAAGTCGCCCCTAATAAGTCGCCCCTGATGAGTAACTTTCTTGTAGTGTGTGATCCACTTTTAGGGTTGAATACTGTCCAAAAGAATGTTGTTAGATGTACTATAACTTTCGTTACATGTTCCTTACAAACTGACGTGATAGTCTATGTGACACTTATCACGTGATCAGCTACCAAATAATTAAATTTACCTATTAAATTTTGTTATTTAATTTTTTACCATTAAAATATTGCCACATGAGTTTGTAAGGTCGGAATTGCCATAAAAGTTGTAGTACTTCTTGCATTTTCCTAATCTATATCAATATTGTATGAAATCAAGATGTGTATAATTGTTTTAATAATTAAGTAGCTAGCTTTTTTATTATTTGACTATTTTTATACTTCATGTAATATTAAGTTAATTTAGATGCTGTCATTTAATCAGTTAGAACTAATAATACAAAGAGTATTTTTTGTTGTTTTTTATGTTAGACATTTAAAAGACAAAGCATTGTTATCCATCTAAAATATATCAAGTCAATCGGTGTAATAAATGAGTGTGAATAGTAACATTACTAGCTCTAATACATTACTAGCAATTTGAATGGAGAAAAATTAGTAGGTTTTTAGTTTGAAATTTATTTTATTGGTGACGCTGATCTACTATTGGACTTATCCATGCATCATGCCTTTAATAATTAGAAGCTCCTAATTAATTACCATGCAGTAGTATTTGTACGGAATATGATCTTTCAATTTCATTTGAACTATAAAGTATTTAATTAATTATATTATATGGGTACGTATTTTTGTCTTTTCACTTTTTGAGAGTACAAAAATACTAATCAAATATAACTAACTAAATATTCTGTAGTTGAAAATGATCGAAATTCGTGCCTGTTGACGGAAGGAATTAAGAGGTTTGGAAGCATTAATTGGTCACACGGGAGTTGATATCATAGAGAATATAATATTGCGTCACGGTCTAAAGACCCTACTATATATTTCGTCTCATGCACACATGGAAGCGAGACGCTAGCCCCAGATTCTTAATTCCCGATCCTACAATGGCGGCGATTAATGGAGCAACCAACATTAATATTCAATCAGATAATTTACTAGCTAGTAAGCAAGTAAATTACTCCAAGACAGAAAAAAAGGGAGGGGGGTAAAAGGAAAGCCTACTACCTATATATAGGCTTGCATTCTCTTGTTGAAAACTCCAAGCAATATCTCATTCTCATAGCTAGTGGGCAGATGGTGGAGAGAATGCATTATAGCATTTATCCTCACCTTCCCTTCAATGGCTCGCACTAATACTGCTATTGCGGCTATTCCCCCGGTGCCTTGCATACCTTCCCAGGAATTCACCCGTCTTTCAAGAGCAAGTTAGTATGTTTATATCTTTCCTAAATCATGCATCTACGTACAATTTGCCTTTGAAGCATATGTATGAGGTTTTTTTTTTTTTGGTTTTTATGTCACACACGCGCGTGTCTTTGTTTTGATATGTGCATGCATCGTCCATATTCTCACTTGTTATGTATGTGTAATTCTAATTACTTGTAAGGTATATATGAGTCTATGATGCAAAGTTAGATCAATCACCTCTAAAGGTCTCTTGACCGAGGGTGGTCGAATCACCCTAATGACTTTGGGCCAAGTAGCTCATCACAACCCCTTCTAACCTATTTATAGTGTGGCGGTAAGTGTTTTAAGAAACTTATTAGGTGTGCTAGAGTATATTTGCTATTTGTTAAATGTTGCCGTAGGTGTCAACATGTAATTTGAAGGTGTAAATCAAGGGTTTTACTTTTACCTCATTCTTATTGAACTCAAACTCTTCCAATTTGAATTTGTAAGTCTTCATTGATCATTTTTACTTGTAACTTGTAATTCTTATTGCTATAGCAGCCTCACCAGCATCGGCACCGGCACCGGCACCGCCACCTCCACCTCCACTGCCACCGGCGTCGGCACCATCACCAGCGCCAGCACCAGCACCAACACCTTCACTTTTTACACCAACACTTGTCTGGCACCAGCACCAACATTGGCTAGCTCGGTGAGAACGTTCAAACCACTTATAATATATGTCATACTCGTTCGATCAGAGGCTTGCATTATCCACAATAAGGCCAATTATCACATGTGTTATAAGGCCAATAGTCAAACCCGCGTGTATTTGTAACGTAGAAGCTTGTATTGTGTACAATAAGTCCAATTATCAAATATGGTGTGTTCTAAGGCCAGTAATCATATATATATAAAGAGGCTTGTATTATTGATAACTAGCTCATAACCAATGCTTTACACGAGATTTTTCATTATAATTTAATTTCAAAACATTTTTTTTATTTGGATTTTCTATTGTACTTTTCATTAAAGGTCGTAAAAAAATATGTCATGCCTCTTTAAATAAAAAGACATACTAAAGGTTATATATCAATATATTATTCAATATAGTGACACATAATTACAATTTATACACAGAACATCATATAGATGTATAAATCGCATAAAATTTTACTATCACAAGGCTTTTAATTTTTGTTTAATCCATATAAATTAAAATATGTTAAAATCATTGTTCCCGCCGAAAAAAAAAAAAAAAAACTTGGATTGCATGTGATTATAAAAGTATTATTGATGTTAGCAAGGATCTTTAATATTATTGATGTGATACCTATCCATATAATTTTGAGCCATTAGAAAATATACACAACAAAATAATTTTTTTTTTTTTAAAAAAAATCTTTCAATCAATGCAATCAAATAATCCTCCCAATGACTCACATCACATTCAATGCCTAATTATCTCTATGATGTTTCCAAAGCATTTAGGGAATGTTAGGTGCTTTCCAAACGTTTATATTCATTTTTTTGCATAACAATCAAATATATTTTAATCTTCTTTGCTTTCAAAATCATAAAAAGCACTTTGAAAAAAATACCTGAAAATCGGAGTATATCTTACAAAAGAAAAAAACCCATAAAATGATTAAATGAATTAAAACATAAGACCCTTAATTTTAGTTTAATTTATATAGATTAAAACATGTTAAAATTGTGTTATGATATGATTAATTTAAAATCAAAAGAAGTATAAAGGGAAAAAAATATTAAGAAAAAAAACATTGATTTTGATTATTAAAGCATTAATAGAAAATTAGTATGAATATCTGATAAATAAATTTTTGCCTTCTTTTGCTTTTTTTTAAAATTTTTTTTTTAAAAAGAAAAAAAAGAAAAAGAAAAAACCCTTAAATCATTCAAATGAATAAAAACATAAGACCCTTTATTCTAGTTTAATCCATATAAAGTAAATCATGTTAAAATCTATGTTCCCATATAAGTTTTTTTTTCTTTTTGAAGGGGGAACATATCCGTCTCATTCATTGATAATCATGAGCATAAAGCTCGCTCTCTCTCTCTCTCTCTCTCTCTATAAGTTTGAACTTGCTGGAATGCAAAAATGAAAGAATGATTGATATGGCTAAAAAGTTAAAAAAAACTCATCTGGCATGATCGGACCTTCGGGGTATACTTCGAACGTTCCAATGGGATGTCGAACGTTCAGTTAGGGCAAACATCGAACATTCAAGTGGGATGTCGAACGTTTGGCTAGAGCAAAATTAAACGTTCCATTTTTTACTTTTATTTTATATTCGTCCATATCCAAGGGGAGGGAAAATGGGGATGTTGATTCAAACTAATGACCTCTACAACTCTGTTTCATGAGGCGTAGTCTCCAATCGATTGAGCTACCCATTGAGAATACATTAAACATTCCATTGGGATACTTGAACGTTTGGAATTCAGAAGATGGGTACAATATCAAAGTTATTTATGGGGAATTAGTTTATTTATGTTATGAGATTACAATATTTAATGTTAATTATAATTTGGGTGTTGGTTTATAATACACGATTTACGGAATAAATGTATATATTTATTTCGGCGCATTATAAAGGAGTAGCTTAATTGGTTGGGGACTATGGCTTATAAAACGGAAGTCACAAGTTTGAATCTCCTTTCTCTTGTGCGGGTATGTAAAAAAAAAAAAATCCAAATGTTTGGCTTGTTCAACACGCCTTTCCTCTCATGTACACCTTTGCACTGATAATAGAAACTGGGGTGGCCCCCACTAGCCCTATTCCTTGAAAAAAGAGAGAGTAATTTTATCTTTAAATTTGTTAAAAAATAAATTAAAATTTAGGTTTTTTTTTTTCTTCTTATTTTGGACCACTTAGGTGAGTAATATTTTTTTCTTAATTTATTTTTATTTATTTATTTATTTATTTATTTATTTATTTTATTATTATTATTTTTGTGTATGCACTTGTGATGCTTGTGTCCCACATTGAAAAAAATATAAACTAAAAGAGTAGTTAATATAACTAAGTGAATCTGTGGTCTCCTTTGGTATCCGTTTCTGGCGGGTTTGCTTCAGATCTAGTTTGTAGATCTAGATCTAGTTTCTTCAGCCTTAGATATGTTCATCTTCATCTGTCAATGCATGTCTTCCTAGGGATGTCTACGATGTCGTGTTCCTCCGCTACTGCTTATGGGGATTTTTTTTGTTTTTTAATTTTTTTATTCTTTTTTTCCTAGCCTTCGAGTGAGGGTTGGAATTGTCTCCTGACCTTCGGGCCGAGGAGGAGTAGATCAGTGTAGGGGGTTTATCTCTTACGGCTGGATTTTTATTTATTTATTTATTGTTGTTTTGATTTTTGGTTTTTTTTTTTTTGTATTTGTATTTGTATTTGTATTTGTATTTGAGCGACCCATGCCTTAAATCTAGTCTACTCGGAGCAGATCTATTCCTTAACTGTAATTGTGCATGGGTTGGCCGAAGCTTAAAGTCATAAATGTGTATTTGATTGTAAGATTTTTATGATTGTATTTAGGACTTTGTAATTAACTTCATAGCTTTTGGTTATGATTTCTTAGATCTTTATGCTATGTGTTGTAAGAGCTTTATGCTCTTGATTTTTATCAATGAAATTTAAAGATTTTCATTCAAAAAATTATATATAAGCCTAAGTGGATCTAAGCGCATTAGCTTAATTAATATTTTGGGCTACAAGTGTCCTAGTATATATATTTACTTAATTACTCTTGTTTGACTCATTTGATGTGTACCTCCCAACATTTTCTGTTATAATTAATCTTTTTATTTCTTGTCATTTTAATTTGTCTTAGCATATATACTAACTCTTTATTGGTCTTCCTATTTGAGCTTCAATTAATTTAAGTTCACAGAAATTTCAGGGTTGCTCCTTGAATCATGGTAGATAAATTTTCAAGTACTCAGGAGACATTATCATTCAGTCAAATCGCCTCACCAAAAACTTAGAGAGAGAGAGAGAGAGAGAGTTTTAGTTTCATTTTCTCCCATTTTTCACACGCACACCAAACTCTACGACCAACCATCTCTTTTTACACAGTAATTATCAGTTAGTGTGTTGTTAATGCTATGGAGTAACAATCAACTGCATATATCTGCACTTATCAACTAATGGTCCCTCGACATTATAACACCTACTATATATTTGGACACATTCAATCATCCATATGCATGTATTTAACAATCAAAAGCTCTAACAACCAAAAGCTTGTGCATGCATACATACACCTGCATTAATTGAAGGGAGGAAGATGGTTCAACATCTGTAGTAATGAGGCAATGCAAATGTTATGGACTTTTGTTGTATGTATTGACAATGTTGTCGATATCATTAAGTTATGTTGAAACTAGTGACTCATATTCTTTCACGCATAAAGAATAATATTGAAATAGCAGTGTTGGCTGAGTGCACAATAAGAACAATTTACAATAATAAATGTACTACACAATGAAAAATCAAAGAGAGAGAGTTCAAGGGCACATATATAGTTGGACTTGCCAACTGATGGCCCCCCCCTCACTATTACACCTACTATGTATTTGGACTCATTCAATCTCCCACAACAATCAAAAACTCTAACAACCAAAAGCTTGGGCGGCGGGACTTTTGTTGTACGTGTTGTGGATATCATTAATTTACTATATGAAAGGTACTTCTTGAGTATTCCATCTCATGCAAGCTAGGATATGACTATATATAATTTATCGTTTCAAACACAACAGTCCATATCATTTATTATGCATCGTTATCAAAAGAATAATACAATAATCTTTATTGACATGCACTTTATGATCACTACAAAAAAAAAGGCAATTTCCTGACGTGTCAAACAGTTCCATTTTTTTGCCACGTCAGTAAATATTGACGTGCCAAAACTGGCACGTCAACAAATTTTTTTTGACGTGCCAAAAGTGGCACGTCAACATTTACTGACGTGTTGAATATAACACGTCAGGATTTACTGACGTGTCACTATCTGACACGTCAGTAAATTTGAATTCAATTTTATTTTAAAAGTTTTTATTTAAATAACATAATAATTTAATATTTACTGACGTGTCAAAATTAGACACGTCAGTAAATATTGACGTGTTACTTTGACACGTCAATAATTTATTGACGTGTCAAAATGACACGTCAGTAAATATAATGTTTATACATATATAATATAAAATAAACATGATTTATAAAAAATAAAAATTAAAAAAATATATATATATATATGATAAAGGAATTCTGACGTGCAATCAGCACGTCAAAATTCTGACGTACAAATTTGTACGTCGAGAATTCTTTATGTTTTTTTTTTTTTTTCTTTTTCTTTTCTTTTTTTTTTTTATATATATATATATATATATATATATATATATATATATATATATATATATATATATATATATATATATATATTCTGACGTGCCACATAGGCACGTCGGGATGTGCCTGGAAGGCCAGAGCACCCATCGCATTTGCATTCAATTTTTTTTTTTTTTTTTTTTTTATCTGGTTTATATGTATATATAATATTATAAATTCTTGACGTGCTAATTTAGCACGTCGATATTTATTTTTACTTTTTTAAAAATATCGGTATATATATATTGTAAATTTCGGCGTGTTGATTTGGCACGTCAGCATTTACTGACGTGTCAAAACTAGCACGTCAGAAATATCTGACGTGCTAAAATTAACACGTCAAAAAATAAAAAAGCGGGACATTCAATTTAATTTTCCCTCTTCTTTCTCTCTTTTATTATTTATTATTTCTCCACTACTTTTCTTATTTAATTCCAAATTTTTTTCTCTCTTAATCTCCTCTTCTCTCTCAATCTCTCTGAATCTCCTCTTCTCTCTCACTCTCTCTGCACAATTGCTAGAAGAAAAGCGGATCAAGAAGAAAAAACAAAGGAGAAGAGAAGATCAAGAAGAGAAGGAGAAGAAAAAAAAAAAAAAAAAGAAGAGAAGATCAGAAGATCGAAGAAGAAAAAAAAAAGAGAGAAGTCAGAAGATCGAAGAAGCAGAAGAAAAAAAAAAAGGAGAAGAGAAGATTGCAGAAGAGAAGCAGCAAAAAAAAAAAAAAAAAAAAAAGATCGCAGAAGAGAAGCGTGAAAGAAAAAAAAAAAAAAAAAAAAAAAAAAAGGAGAAGAGAAGATCGCAGAAGAAGAAGCAGAGAGAAGAAGAAAAAGCAGCAAAAAAAAAAAAAAGGAGAAGAGAAGAGGATCGAAGAAGAGAGATTTTTGATTTGGTTTATTTTGATTTGATTTGAGAGATTTTTTATTTTTTATTTGAAGAGAAGAAGATAGAAGAAGGAAGAAGGATAAAGTTTATATTTTGATTTGGGTTTTTGATTTTTGAAGATTTTTGGGTTTGAGTTTTTGAAAATGGAGGAAAGAAGAGAGAGAGAGAGTGCAAATGGAGGAAGGAAGAAGGCAGCGGAGAGAGAGTGGGGAAGAAGAAACGTACTTCTTGGACTAAAAAAATATTTTTAATTGAAAAAAATCCAGAAAAATTTTAAAAAAGAAAAATAATTTTAAATTTCTGACGTGTCAATTTTGTACGTCGGAAATTTAAAATTATTAAAAAATTAATTTTCTTTTTTAATTTTTTGGATTTTTTAATTAAAAATTTCTTGGCGTGTCAAAATTTGACACGTCGAGAAAATTTGTTGGCGTGTCAAAATTTGACACGTCAAAAATTTTTCGGCGTGTTAAATCAACACGTCGATATTTTTCGACGTGTTGGATCTAGCACGTCGGTAATTCTGACGTGCCAAAATGACACGTCGAGAATTCCCATTTCCTGACACCCACATTCTTCACGACCGAAACACGTCAGGAAAGCCCCGTCAGAAGGATTTACTGACGTGTCAGACGACCTGACACGTCAGTAAACCTATGTCAATAAAAATTGTGTTTTTTGTAGTGGATATATAGTTTGAAGTTCAAATGTTCCACATCTTCTACGTAATTTAATTGCAATCGTAGGCAATCGTAGCATATATATAAGAAAAATGAAAACAAAAAAAAAAACATTTTAACCCCTATACTAGCTATCACTTATTTTGTACTTATTATACCATCAAACTTTAAAAAGTGACATAGAGACCTCCCAAATTACCACTGCGTGTTAAATTAGACAACTTTGTATTTTTCTCCTCAAAATACAATTAAAATGATACACACAACATTTGGTAATTAATGATACAATTCACAGTAATGGGACTAAACAAACATTTATGAAGAAGAATGGAATTAATGTCATATTTCAATCAAAGAGTATAAATGCGTGTCTTTTAAATTCTGAAAAATTCCTTGACGCCTATTGCAATTGAATTCCCAATGAAGCAAAATAAAGCACCGGTATTTAATAATTTTAATCGTTATTTCAAGAGATTGTGTACATAATATTGTAATTTCAAAAAAAAAAAAAATCCAATAACAAATAGCACTTTAGATATAAATAATAGTATTTATGTACACGGACAATATTAAGGAATTAATGTTACAAAACAAAATGCATTAATATTATGTTGTCATCCAAACATGATATTATTGACAACAAATATCAAATAATGAGCCTAAGGAAATATTTTGCAAATTATTTTATGTAGGTAGAATATTTTCGCATGACAGGTTATTAATATTAGATTTTTAATCTGACCTAGGTTAATTTGGCACTTTTCCATGACTCAGTTGGACATATTGCTTCATTTATATTCTAATATAACGTATTATTCTAGACCTATGTTATATTCTAATATAACATTCATGCAATAATGAGCTTAAGAACAATTTTCCCTTTATGAGTTTAAGGAAATATGTTTGAAATTTTTTTATTAGGACATATTATTTTGAACAGATATCAAATAGTCATAGCAAGAAACAAAAATGAGGCAGTGTGAATAAGTATTAAATATATATAGGAAAAGTTCAAGCATGCAAATTGGCATTGAAGGAATCAAAAATCAGATTTGATTCCGTTTGTACAATTTTTGTTCTCTCCAAACGTTTTTCAGTTTGTATTGATTTCAATATTTTGTTTGTAGATCATCCTCCTTGTTAGATTATATGTAGTGCTGCCTCGCATTGGTTATGTATATACAGTGTCTATATTATTAGCCTATATATATACACTCCTTTTGTACATTATTTTGTGTGATTCAATATACAACCTTATTCTCAACGTGGTATCAGAGCACTAGTTCTGAATCACCTTTAATAATTTTTTTTTCTTCCACATCCCATTTTCTTTTTTCCGGTGCCACTAGTGTTCTCCGGTGAATCTTTCGCTTTGTCCTTCACGGTTCTCTCTCTTCTTCTCGTCTTTTTCAGCGGATCACTATACCACTCGAGACCTCGGAAGACTAACGTTCTAGAGCCACCGCACACAGTCCCATTGGAGTTTTCACACTCCCACACGTGCCGCCCAAAGTCTCTGCTATTCTGCCACTGTCGTTCCGCCACAGGCCGCCACGGTGGTCCGTCTGCTTCTCTTAGCACACCAATCGACAGATCTCCCTCCGGCGACTCCAGCACTATCTACCGCACTTCATTTCGACATGCCACGCTCCTCTCCAAGTAATGCACTCGCATCTTACATACCAAGGCGCTGCTGTCTACAGTCGTGTGTGCATCACACGCGCTAGGCGCTCCAGACTACCACGTCATCCAAGGTCACTTCAGACTTAGTGCCACGTCATCCCCTGGTGCAATATCTGCGGCTCTACCACATCAGCACCTCTTCCACGTCAGCATATCTGTCACGTCAGCAAATTGGCCACGTCAAAAATTCTGCCTCGTCAGCCTTGTGTTGACCATTGACTATTACCAAACTTGACTGTTGACTTTCTACTCTATTTTATCGTCCTGATTTTATATTTGGGTTCAGTTTTTTCATTTGACCCTTCTAGATGGCACTTGTCGATTCCCTCCTAAGTCTCACGATAACAATTACTGCCGCTATTGTCAACGTCACGGGCACACTATTGACAAGTGTTGGTGTAAGGGAATATCTAATGTACCCACAACAGCAGTTGCCCATACTAAGAGTGGTTCATCTCCAGCTGCTCACTCTTCAGTTGCTCCCTCTGGCCAATCATCAGGATCCAGTATCACTTTATTTGCAGCTAACTTCGAGGCAATAGTCAACCTGGTCATCCTATCTCGTTCTGGTAATGCATCTTCCTCTGTCCTCTCAATCCTGCCAGGTAACCCTTCCTCTTGGCTCTTTGACTCTTCTTGTTGTAATCACATAACACCTCACCCTACTTTCTTTACCACATTTGCACCTTCACCTCATTCCTCATTGATTCGTGCAGCTGATAGCTCCACTATGACTATTAAAAATATAGGCACTATCAATACACCTTCCCTTTCTGTTCGTGAATTTTTCATGTGCCTGAATTGTTCTTCAATCTTCTTTCATTTGACCAACCGTGTGAACTTGGATATAGACTTGTTTTTGAATTTTCTGGTGTGCAAGTGCAGGATCCTCGTATGAACCAGACCATTGGAACCGGGCGTAGAATTGGGCGCATGTTCGACCTCTCATCCTTACACCTCCCCACCACTAACATAGGGAGGTGCCATCTTTTGCACTTTGGCATTCGCGTCTTGCTCATGCATCGGATTATATTTCATGTCAACTTGGGAAACAACCGGCTTTGCCATTCAATAATCGTGAGTCTCATGCTACTGCTTCTTTTAATTTAATTCATTATGATGTTTGGGGACCTTCTCCTGTTGCTAGTATGAGTGGTTCACGTTATTTTGTTATTTTTGTTGATGATTTCTCTCGTTACATTTGGGTGTTTTTAATGAAATCTCATTCTGAATTATTGGAAATTTATCGCACATTTGCCAAAATGGTTGAAACCCAATTTTCAAAACCTATCAAAACTTTTCGTTCTAATAATACTTTAGAATATACTCAACATGATTTTCAAGCCATCCTCAAACATTATGGCACTGTCCTTCACTTGTCGTGTCTAGGCATCTCACAACAAAATGGTCGAGTTGAACGTAAACTTAGGCACATTTTAAACATTTTTCGAGCTCTTCTTCTTTCCACATCTATTCCTACCCCGTTTTGGGGTGAAGCCACTCTCACGGCTGTCTATACGATCAATAGGCTACCTACCCTTATCCTTGATAATTGCACTCCTCACAAGAGGTTGTTTGGCTCTGTCCTCTTATATCACCATCTTCGTGTTTTTAGTTCTGTCTATTTTGTTTTACTCCAACCTCATGAGCACACCAAAATCGAGCCTCGTTCTCGGTTGTGTTGTTTTCTTGGATATAGAGTGGAACAAAAGGACTTTCGGTTTTATGATCATGTGTCTCATTGTCTTCTCATCTCCCGTCATGTCGTTTTTTAGGAGCATCGACTATTTCACGAAGTCAGCAAATTCAACATGCCATCATTTCCTCCCTTTACTACTCTTCTCGAGATTCCTCTTTCTCCAATTCCCACCAGCAATGTCTTGCCAGAGTCTCTCTCGCTCGAACAATAGTCATCTCATGCTCTCAACGCCGCTCCATCTGCGTCCTCAGGTTTTGTTTCATCTGAGGATCCGGTCTGCACTCCACCATGACCTTCGCCGATCCACCCGAGTAAGATCTCTCCCATCCCATTTACAGGATTTTCATTGTTTTCATGCCTTAGCTACCTTGCATGAGCCTCACTCCTTTCGTGAGGCCTCCACTAACCCTTTTTGGCAGGCCTGATGAAAGAGAAACTTGATGCTTTACACAAGAACAATACATGGGATCTGGTTGACTTGCCTCCTGGAAAGTCTGTGGTTGGGTGTAAGTAAGTTTACAAAATCAAGACTTGTTCCGATAATACTGTTGATAGGTACAATGCTCGACTTGTGGCCAGAGGATTTACTTAGGAGTATGGTGTGGATTATGAGGAGACTTTTGCTCCAGTTGCTCGCCTCTCTTCTGTGCGTGCTTTGTTGGCCATTGTAGCCTCTCAACATTGGTCACTTTGTCAAATGGATGTCAAAAATGTCTTCCTTAATGACGATTTCAGTGAAGAAGTCTACATGCAGCCACCTCCTGGATTATCTCATCCTACAAACCAGGTTTATTGTCTTCGTCGAGCTCTAGATGGACTTAAGCAAGCTTCTCAAGCATGGTTTGCTAAGTTTAGCTCCACTGTCTCTAACCTTGGATACTCCATCAGCTCTTATGATTTAGCCTTATTTATTCGCATCACAGACCGGGGCACCATACTTCTTATACTATATGTTGATGACATGATCATCACTGGAGATGATACGACTGGTATTCAGGAACTTAAACAGTTCCCCAGTCAGCATTTTAAGATGAAAGATCTTGGCCCTCTCAGCTATTTTCTTGGTCTTGTGATTTCCTCTTCTTCTGATTGTTATTATTTAACAGAGGCCAAGTATATCTCTAATCTCCTTCCTTAAGCCAATCTCATAGACAGTAAGATTGTCGACACTCCAACTGAGTTTAATACTCGTCTTACTTCTTATGATGACGAGCTTCTTCGTGATTTTACCTTATATCGGCATTTAGTTGGCAGTCTTGTTTAACTTACTGTCACTCGGCCTGATATCTCGTATATTGTCCATCAGGTGAGTCAGTTTATGGCTGTTCCTCGCTCCACTCATTTCTCAGTTGTCCTCTGCATCCTTCACTACGTGAAGAGGACATTATTTCATGGGCTCTATTTCTCCTCTCAGTCTCCTCTTCAACTATGTGCTTATACTAAAGCTGATTGGGCGGGTGATCCAACATATTGTCGCTTTACCATTGGTTACTGTTTCCTACTTGGCACCTCTCTTATCTCTTGACGAAATAAGAAACAAACTGTTGTTGCTCGATCTAGCACTAAGGAAGAATATCGTGCTTTAGCTGACACTACCTCGGAGCTTCTTTGGTTGCGATGGATGTTACAAGATATGGGTGTCTCTTTTCCTTCTACTACTCATGTATACTGTGACAACATGAGTGCTATTCAGATTGCTCATAATAATATTTTTCATGAACGAACCAAACATATTGAGATTGATTGTCATTTTGTCTGTCATCATCTTCTTTAGGGCTTATTATAGCTTCATTCTGTCACGTCCCGTGATCAGCTCGCAGACATCTTTACAAAGTCACATCCTCCAGGGGCGTTTTCGTGATCTTGTATCCAAACTCAAGTTGATCTCTCGCACTCCACCTTGAGCTTGAGGGGGGCTGTTAGATTATATGTAGTGTTGTCCCATAATAGTTATGTACATACAATATATGTATTATTAGCCTATATATAGGCCCGTTCTGTACATTATTCTGTGTAATTCAATATACAACCTTATTCTCAGCACTCATGTTCAAACTATTTCAAAATCATATTTTTATTTTGTTCTGTGCTTTGATTCCATTCTTTTGACTCTATTTTCTCTTTTAATTTTTATAATATTTTTTACTTTTATTGTAAAAGTAGATTTTTTTTTTTTTTTAACGTTATATATATGGAGGATGGTCGAAAGAATAAATATCTAATTGACATGACTGCTTTCAATACCTATGAATTTCATTGGAATTGAGAAAAGTATATGGAAAAGTCAATTATATTTTATTATATTAGTATTAATTTTGATTTGGTTTTGGAAATTGTGTTTGCATGGCCGTATTCAAGGAGAATGGTAAATAATGTATAGAGAATGCTAAATAGTCAATTTATTTGTCTTTTTATTATTATTATTATTATTATTTATGTAGTTTTGTGCTTCATATTCAATTTTTGGTCCTTAATTGTTATAATTTTTATAAAGAGATACGATATAATTATTTATATTTTTAATTATCTCCATAGTGAATAGACGAATTCACCATTAAATTTGTGTGGAGTTTACATGAGTCTACAAATCGCACGCGTACTATTTCGTACGCGGGCGTCACCCGTCTGTGTAACCCGCCCGCGGACTATTACGCACACCCGTGCGTGGCTTAATTGTAGCTAAATAGAACTAATATATAAATATATTACCTCTATTCAGCATTTATTATTGTATTACGAAAATATAAGAAAATATAAGCAAAGTGAGAGCGTAGCTTCTACGAAGCTACATGGAACGGAGCTAGCTTATACTAGCTCCATAAGGCTAGAGGGCAAGGGGTTACCCAGCAGACCGCAGGATCACCTGGGCAACCTCGCAGTCGCCGGATTTAAGCCAGTTGACTGCAGGATCACCTGGCGTAACCCGGCGAGCCCTGCGATCTCTTTGAGCAAGGCCCCGGAAGTCACGTAGGCTGTAAGCCAGAGGGACTGGAGGGGATAAACCCCTCCTTAGGAGATAGTATAAGATAGCGGAGAGGAGTGTAGCTTCGTAGAAGCGAAGCGGAACGAAGCATTGTTATAATTAATTATAATACACATACGATTGATATATTGAATTTGTAGTATGAGATAAGAAAAATATGGGAAAAATATTAATGTGAATCATTCCTCTATGTATTACTTATGTTCTATATAAATATATATATTTTAACTTTATAATGCAAAAGTATGGTTGGAAGGAAAAAAAAAATGAAAAAAAAAAAAAAAAAAAAGCTTTATTTGACTGGACTTCTTCCTATACCTTATAAATTTCATTGATTAGGTTTTTATTTATACTTTTGAGTAAATTCATGCTTTTGAGTAAAGAAGAAAGAGAAATCATATAATTTATTTATTTATTTTAACTATGATTTTATGAACGCTTTTTATTTTGGGTAGCCAATTAGTTAATTCAATGAGGAGAAGGAAATTAGTTAGTGTAATTTCTCAAACTTCTCTATTTAAAAGTATTTTAAATAAAGTTATTTTGGGAATGCAAAGATAAGAGCATAGAAAAATGACTTCAGCATTTGTGTTGTTGTAAAGGGTCTCTCAATGCTTTTCTTTTTCTTTTAAGCCTTTTTTTTTTTTTTTTTTTTTCCTTCTGTCATTTATACATCCACTAATTATTATCATTATTTTCCGTCTTGTCATTTTTAAAAACAACCTTAATTTGCGTTGCACGGGGTACAAGTTACTGTAGTAATTCTGGAGTTCATATTAGACGGTTCAAACAGCCAAAGGTATACAAATTAATCCTGTTAGTGTAAAACCGGAAGTTGTTTTATCTTTGTGAGCTCTGTTTCAATGGCGTTGATGCCTCAAATTATTGACGTCTAAAATTCCAAAGGAATTGGAATAATATGCATTTAGCATAACCAACTAATTAACATTTTCGAACCCCATTAATATATAGCATAAAATAAAGGATAATTGAGATGCTAATTTAATTTTTGTAGGGAATTTTTATCCCATGACTCTGAGGGAATAAGATTCTCTCCAAGTCTTTCAACCATCACGAAACATAAAGCGAGAAAAAAAAAATGAAAAAGCATTAACGGAATATAAGTAATTAATTCAAGAAATCATTTAGCCTTGGAGGGAAAAGTTTGAACTATATATATAGTGTAGACGTAAAGGCAATCTTTAGGAAATTGTGAATGACAGTTTTAAAAATAATTTTGTGTTTGTAGGGAATAATTTTTAGACGTCTTTGAAAAAACAAATGAAAACACAACGTTTTTATTAAAAATGAGAACAAAAGTCTGGAAAATTCTCATTAATATAAAAGGACATCTTTGCATTCAGAATTTTATGTGTTTAAACAATATGAGTATTAATTCTAAGAACAAAGCAGCAAGAATAGAAAGTAACTCTTAACAACATAATAAATGGAATTTTGTAAGGTATAATTGAAAGAAAATATATCATATATAAACATATTAACACAATTCGAACTAAATTTTTTTAAGGAATATTTAAAACTTACTGGGAGTACAATGACGCTCAACCCCAGAATGACCGGTAGTGGTTTGTCTTTGGGTAAAATGATGTACTGGTTTGTCTTTGGGTAGAATGATGTCGTGGTTTGACTTTGGTTTGTCATTGTCTTGACGTTTGTACGAACTGTTATTAACTTTCTTTTTTTTTTTTTTAATTTTTTTTTAAAAAAAAAACAGTTGTAGGTGGTTGATCGTGAGGGAGGGACGCATAGTTTCATTTTAATTGGCTAGTTTTGAATGCCATGTGTCAAGGCCCAGTTTTGAAACACACAGTTTTCATTTTAATTGCCCAGCCAGTTTTGAATGCCACGTTTCATTTTATTTGCCCAGTTCTAAATTCCATGTGTCAAGCTCTTAACCTCTCCTAATTATATTTTTAACTATCTTTTAATTATCTCCATAGTTAATAGATGAATTCACCATTAAATTTGTGACATGAGTCTATAAATATAATGATTGATATATTGAATTTGTAGGATGAGATGAGAAAAAAATGGAAAAAAATATTAACGTGAATCATTCCTCTATTTATTACTTATGTACTATATATATTGCAAACGTATGATTGGAAGAAAAAATAAGAAATAAAAAGCTCTATTTGACTGGACTTATTCATATGCCCTATGAATTTCATTGGTTAGGTTTTTCTTTATGATATAATTTATTTATTTTTTTAATTATGATTTAATGAACTCTTTTTATTTTGGGTAGCCAATTAGTTAAATATTCAATGAGAAGAAGGAAATTAGTTAGTGTAATTTCTCAAACTTCTCTCTTTGAAAGTAGTTTAAATAAAGTTATTTTGGGAATGCAAAAATAAGGGCATAGAAAAATGACTTGAGCATTTGTATTGTTGTAAATGGTCTCTCGATGCTTTTTTTTCTCTCTCTCTCTCTTTTATTTTTTTTTATTTTTATTTTTATTTTTAATTTTTATTATTATTATTATTATTATTATTATTATTATTTCTGCTTCATGATTGAAACTGTTTTTTTTTTTTTCTTCTGTCATTTATTTATTTATTTTTTTTGGGTCCTGTCATTTTTAAAAACAACCTTTGCATTGCACGGGGTACAAGTTACTCTATTAATTCTGGAGTTCATATTAGACGGTTCAAACAGCCAAAGGTATACAAATTAATCCTGTTAGTGTAAAACCGGATGTTATTTTATCTTTGTGAGCTCTGTTTCAATGGCGTTGATGCCTCAAATTATTGACGTCTGAAATTCCAAAGGAATTGGAATAATATGCATTTAGCATAACCAACTAATTAATTAACATATTCGAACCCCATTAATATATAGCATAAAATAAAGCCTAACTTTTTTTTTTTGAAGGAAAAATAAAGGCTAACTGAGCTGCTAATCTTTGTAGTGAATTTTTATCCCATGACTGTGAGGGAATAGGATCCTCTCCAAGCTAGTCTTTCAACCATCACGTACATGTGATAATGAAACAGAAAGCGAGAAAAATAAAATAAAATGAAAAAGCATTAACGGACTATAAGTAATTAATTCAAGAAATCATTTAGCTTTGGAGGGAAAAGTTTGAACTATATATTTTTTTTGTATTAAGTGTATTAGTAAATTGCACTGCACAAATTAAGGCAATCTTTAGGAAATTGTGAATGACAGTTTTAAAAATAATTTTGTGTTTGTAGGGAATAATTTTTAGACGTCTTTGAAAAAAAAAATGTAAACACAATGTTTTTATTAAAAATGAGAACAAATGTCTAGAAAATTCTCATTAACACTAAAGGACGTCTTTGCATTCAAAATTTTATGTGTTTAAACAATATGAGTATTCTAAGACTGAAGCAAACGAACATAGTGTAAGAATAGAAAGTAACTCCTAACAACATAGTAAATAGAATTTTGTAAGGCATAATTGAAGGAAAATATATCATATATAAACATAATTAACGCAATTCGCACTAAATTTTTTAAAGGAATATTTAAAACTTACTCGGAGTACAATGATGCTCAACCCCAGAATGACTGGTAGTGGTTTGTCTTTGGGTAGAATGATGTAGTGGTTTGACTTTGGTTTGTCTTTGTCTTGACGTTTCTAAGAATTGTTTAACTGGTTTTTTGTTTTAAAACAGTTGATGGTGGTTAGCCTCAACGTGTCAAGCTCTTAGCCTCTCATGTCCAGAACTCTTATATATATATATTAGATTACATGGTACAAAATTTTATTTTTTTATTTTTTAAGAGGACAAAAATACTATTTTAAAATTTTAAAAACGACTCCAAACGACACCTATTCAAATGTCTAGGTGATTCACAAATATTAAGCGGAATAAGATCTAACCTAACAATCAATAATCAACCAAATACAGATACGTAATGAAAATCAAGAACACAGATATTTGGTTACGAAGAGGAAACCATTTAGAGAACTCTTTAAATGTAAAACCTCTCCGGGGCAGCCAAACCCAGGAAATCAATCCACTATAAGAAGAATAAGGAATACAAGAAGAATTACAAAACCTTTGCAATTTACTCTTCCTTGTACACGACAAGCGACCCACTTGACTTCTACCGCAGTAGCCCTTTCCAGAACATCTGGCACAATTCTTCTATACGATTTCCCTTCACCGGAACTCCGATTGGCTTCACGTACTTAATCCCTTCTCAAATAAGCTAGAACAATATCTCTCTCTAAGCTCTCTGATTTTGCTCTCCGAAAATACGTACGTATAAATGTAGCAAAATCGTGTTTAAATAGAAAATAAAGCAGCCATGTCTGGACAGGGCTAATCTGGGGTCCGGACATGGCTAGGGTTACATATGCGTAACCTAGCGATGTCCGGACCTCCAACACTTGTGTCCGGACATCTCATAAAGATCGAGGCTTTCTGGAAATTGGGTCCGGACACGGCTTCAGTCGGACCTCTTCATCAAAATGCGGTTCGGAAATCAGTCCGGACCCGACCGCGGTCGGACACGCCCTTCAAAATAGACTTGCTGGTTTTTGGGTCCGAACCCGGCTTCTGGCGGTCCGGACATGCCTTTCAATAGATGTTCTCTGGAAATTGGGTCCGGACCTGGCTTCTGAGGGTCCGGACCTGCCTTCTAGAATTTGTTTTCTGGACATGTTAAGATGCTTCATTTTCACCAACTTTACACGCAAACCGAATGAGCCAAAACATAACCCAACACTATTCAAATATAATTAACTGAATATTCTGTACTTCAAAATGATCTTAATCCTACCTCCTACCTCTTAAAGGAGGAATTAAGACGTTTGGAAGCATTAATTGTAAGTCATATGGAAGTTTGGTATAGTACTCCAAGAGGGAAAAAAAGGGAGGCGGTAAAAGGAAAGCCTACTGCAAGCCTATATAAAGGCTTGCATTCTCTTCTGAAAACTCCGAAGCAATATTATCTCATTCTGATCATAGCTATTAGCCTAGAGCAAGGCAGAGATGGTGGGCAGATGGTGGAGAGAATGCATTATAGCATTTCTCCTCACCTTCCCTTCAATGGCTCGCTCTAATAATACTGCTATTGCGGCTATTATTCCCCCAGTGAAAGCCGGATACTGGTATTGCCATGGTGACTTCCCAATCGCGGTGCCTAGCATACCTTCTCAGCTTTCCACCCATCTTTTTGCTGCCTTTGCGGATGTCAAACCCAACACCTATGAGGTCACCTTTCCTGACGAATATAGAGTGCAGTTCTCAACCTTCACCCAAACCGTGCAAAAAAAAAACAAAAATGTTAAAACCCTTTTATCCATCGGTGGATTCTCTGTCCCTACTACTTCAACCTTTGCTTTAATGGCTAGCCAGCTCAGTACCCGCAAATCATTCATAGATTACTCAATAAAGCTTGCAAGGTCTAATGACTTCCACGGCCTTAGCTTCCACTGGCTGTACCCCTCCACGGAGAAAGAAATGACCAACCTTGGCTCGCTCCTCTGTGAATGGCGAGCTGCCGTGGACCTAGAGTCCCAATTGACCGGCAATGAAGCGTTGCTTCTAGTCGAAGCGGTCTATTACACGTCGTCGTCAACATCAGACGTCCCATATCCCTTTCATGATATTGCAAGGAACTTGGACTGGATCAACCTAGTGGCGTACAACTTCTATGACCCTGCTCTGTCAGTGGATAGTACTGGACCTTTTGCTGCATTGCACAGTCCACAAATCAATGAAGAAACCACACCTAGTGGGGATAACGGCGTCAATGCTTGGCTTAATACATCAGTGCCTGCCAATAAAATAGTCCTTGGCCTTCCATTTTATGGCGCTGCGTGGCACCTAGTAAATGAAAATAACCGAGAAATATTTTCGGCGGCTGTTGGACGGGCTCAAAGTGATAAAGTATATATTAATGACTCAGATGGGACCTTACCTTATAACCAAATCAAGTATTTCATATCGAAACACCTGTGTGCGACAAGATCACGATGTGAATATGTTGTAGACTATTTCAGTGCAGGAATACTTGGATTGGTTATAATGATATTCAGAGTATCAGAGCTAAGGTTGGATATGCTAGGGGAAAGGGATTGCTCGGTTACAATGCATGGCATGTGGGCGGCGACAGAGATGGGACTCTTTTAGGAGCAGGTTAGTATGTTTCTATCTTTCCTAAATGATGCATCTACGTACAATTTGCCTTTGAAACATATATATATATATATATATATATATATATATATGAGGGTTTTTTTTTTTTTTTTTTTTTTTTTCACATACACGTGTCTCTGTTTTGATATGTGCATGCATATCGTCCATATTCTCACTTGTTATGTATGTGTAATTCTAATTACTTGTAAGGCATATATGAGTTTGTGATGCAAAGTTAGCTCAATTACCTCCAAAGGTCTCCTGACTGAGGGCGGTCGAATCACCCTAATGACTTTGGGGTAGCTCATCCTCATCCCTTCTAACCTGTTTATAGTGTGGCTGTAAGTGTTTTAAGATAATTATTAGGTGTGTTAGAGTATATTTGCTATTTGTTAAATGTTGTTGTACGTGTCAACATGTAATTTGAAGGTGTAAATCAAGGGTTTTACTTTTACCTCAACCTTATTGAACTCGAACTCTTCCAATTTGAATTTGTAAGTCTTCATTGATCATCCTAACTTGTAACTTGTAATTCTTATTGCTATTCCAGCTTCTGGTGCATGGCCAATTGCTAGACTTGAACAGGCCGACACCGGCACGCCACCAGCACCGGCATCGACAATGGCACCGCAGCCGTGAACTCCATAGGCACCGGCAATGGGACCCACACCGGCACGGGCACCGCCACCTCCACTGTTACCAGCACCATCACCGGCTCCAACACCAACACCAACACCAACACTTTCATCTGCACCAACACTTATCCGGCACCAGCACTAGCTAGCTTGGTGTGAACATTCAGGCTACTTATAATATATGTCGTAATCATTCGATCAGCTTGTATTATCAACAATAAGGCCTCTTAATTAAGATACATGCCCATTGTATTAAGAAGCTTGTATTGGTCCCCAAAGGGTAGCTCAATCGGCTGGGGATCACGTTTGATGAAGTGGAGGTCAATAGTTCGAATCTCCCCTCCCCCTCTTATGCGGACATATCAAAAAAAAAAAAAAAAGAAGCTTGTATTGTGTACAATAAGGCCAATTATCAAATATGGCGTGTTGTAATGCCAATAATCAAATATATTGTACAATTTGGAGCATATATATACAAAGCAGCTTGTATTATTGATAACTAGCTTATAACCAATGCTTTGCACATGATTCTTCATTATAATTTAATTTCAAAACTTTTTTTGTTTTACTTGGATTTTCTATTATACATTTCATTATAGGTTGTTAAAAAAAAATATATCATGCCTCTGTAAATAAAGAGACATACTTAAGGTTATACATCATTATATTACTCAATATAGTAACACACAATTACAATTTACACACAGAACATTGTATAGATGTATAAATCCAATAAAATTTTACTATCACAAGGCCCTTAATTTTAGTTTAATCCATATAAATTAAAACATGTTAAAATGTTTGTTCCTACCGAAAAAAAAAAAAAGGAGACAGAAAACTTGGATTGCATGTGATTATAAAAGTATTAATAGAAAGTTAGGAAGGATCTTTAATATTATAGAGGTGATACCTATCCATAAAATTTTGAGCCATTAGAAAATATACACAACAAAATAAAAGAAAAAAAAAAAAAATCTTTCAATCAATGCAATCAAATAATCCTCCCAATGACTGATCATATCACATTCAATGCTTAATTATCTCTGTGGTTTTTCCAAAGCGTTTAGGGAATGTTAGGTGCTCTTCAAGCGTTCATATTCATTTTATGCATAACAATCAAATATATTTTAATCTTATTTGCTTTCAAAAGCATAAAAAGCACTTTGAAAAAAAAAACCTTGAAAATCCGAGTAAATCTTACAGAAGAAAAAACCCATAAAACGATCAAATGAATTAAAACATAAGACCCTTAATTTTAGTTTAATATATATAAATTAAAACATGTTAAAATTGTGTTCCAAATTAAAATCAAAAGAAGTATAAAGGGAAAAAATATTAAGAAAAAAACATTGATTTTGATTATTAAAGCATTAATAGAAAATTAGTATGAATGTCTGACAAATAAATTTTTGCCTTCTTTTGCTTTTAAAAAAAATAATAATAACATCACTTCCAAAATATGCCAAGAAATCTAAGTCATACAAATGAAAAAAAAAAAAAAAAAAAAAAAAAAAATCCCTTAAACCATTCAAATGAATAAAAACACATGACCTTTTTTTCTAGTTTAATCCATTTAAAGTAAATCATATTAAAATCTATGTTCCCGTATAAGTAGTTTAAAATGAAAAGAAGTACAAGAAAGAAAAAATTAGCAAGAAAACATGGATTCTGATTATGAAATCATTAATAGAAAATTGACAGGAATCTCTAATATTGTTGTTATAATACTTATTTTCAATACAAATAAAACCCACACAATTTTGAACATTCAAAAAAATAGGAAGCAAAAATAAATAAGAATATTTTTTTATGAATACAAAATAAAAAAATAAAAAAAATCTTTTATTTTACACCATTTCTAATAGCTAGCTAGTAAAGCTCAAAAAAACATGCTTGATACCAAACAAATTAAAACATTAATTGGCGAAAAAAAAGCCTTTGGCACATTTTATCCGTAGGTGGGGATAGATAAATCTTCACTGAAATAGCTAGCAACAAAGCAACCTTTCAACAACTAGAAATGCTAGGCCTCATTTTCCTAACCATATATTTTTTTTTCTTCATATGGATTCAAATCCACCATTGGATTTTTTGATCTACATGTGGGTCCTACGTATTCAATAGTGGATTTAAAAAAGATTTCCAAAATACACCTACATTTTTTTTTTTTTCAAAAAAAAATTATTATAATTTAATAGTAATTTTTTAATTTCGTAAAGTTTAACGGTCATTTCACTTTTTAACCGTCAAATTTAACCCCAAACCTTAACCGGGGGGGGGGTTGAGCTTGTAGATTTTTTAAAGTTCAATACATACACTAAATCGAGAGTTTTTAAACTTTTGAGGTAAATTGCAAAAACGATGAAAGTCCTGGAGGATTAATTGAAGTTTTCCAAGGAAAAAAATTCTTTTGATTAACTGTATAGGAAAAATTCAACACACCCATCTCAAATCTCAATTAACAATGTCTCATCAAACTACCAAAAATAATTTAATATTCTCCCAATGAAAAAAAAAAAAAATTCTAAAAATATTAATTAAAAATAAAAGGGAAAAACTTAGGGCCGGGGTTGCCTGGGGGACATTGATACGTACAAACCTAAAATTTAGGAGTGGTTGCTTGTAAGGGATGGGATACAAGAACTTTTCCTGACTAATTATTTCAATAGATCCCCAAGAGGTAGCTCAATCAGATAGAGACCACGCCTCATGAAGCGGAGGTCACTAGTTCGAATCCTCCATCTCCTCTCTTGTGTGGAAATGTCAAATAATAATAATAATAATAATAATTATTATTATTATTTAGATAGGAACTTAGAATATTTATTGTGAATGCTCTTATGTAATTAATTTGGATTAATATATGTGTCTTGGGTCCTGCCGTCTAGGGGTGTCAAGGCGGTTACGGTTAGTGGTTATTGCCAATAACCGTTAACCGTAACCGCCTTAGCGGTTAGTAGATTTCACGAACCGCAACCGCTAACCGCCTAGCGGTTAACGGTTAGCGGTTTAGGGTTTAGGGTTTAGCGGTTAACCATCGGTTAGCGGTTAGTGAAATAGATAACCGCTCGCTAACCGCTTTTTAAAATTGGGCTTTTTTTGGGCTTTCTTTAGGGCTTTCCAAGCCTTTTTGGGCTTCTTTTTTTGGGTTTTTTTGGGTGTTTTTTGGCTTTTTTTTACCCTCGTTTTTTTTTTTTTTTTTTTTTTTTTTTATTATTATTAATTTTAGTGTCTTCTTGAGCCCAATTGCTATAAAAAGAGCCCATATTGAAAAAATAAAAAATATTTGACCCAAAATTTACATTTACTTGTACTTTAATAAAAAAATTTTCCTAAATATTAAATCATAACCGGTTAACCTTTTTTTTTAAAAAAAAAAAAAAAAAAAAAACACAACATAAAAAAAAAAAAAAAAATTCAACACAACATATAAAAAAAGTTCAGAATTTAGACAACTGTTACAACATATAATGATAATATATTAATACTTAAATTGTGTTTATAAGTAACACATTGGTCATTGTTTAATCTAATGTCAATTACTTAATTTGATATTATACAAATCATATTATCATTGTACATTAATAAAATGATTCACTTGAAGTCTTGAATAAAGTATTTGAATTGTCATTGAATCATATGATTAAGTATTGATATTATACATTTATATTATTCATATGCATATGTAGACTTATAGACTTATAACATATATAGATTTATAAATTTATAACATACATTGGAAATAAGTCTCTAGATATTTAATTGTTGTATTGGTATGAATTGGTATACTTATGAGTTATGTCATATTATATATGTATAATTTGTTATTATATAATCAAATGATTTAATGATCAATTGATCATGTGATAAATCATATAAATTATAGTGATAATATATTAATACTCAAATTGTGATTTAATTACTTTAAAAAAAAATTGCGATTTAATGATCAAATGATTATATGATATAATCATATAAATTATAGTGATAACATATTAATACTAAAATTGTGATTTAATTGTTTTTTAAAAAAATTGTGATTTAGTGAACAAGTGATTATGTTATATGTATAAATATTTTTATAATTATAATTATAAAAATATATTATTTAAAAAAGCGGTTCGCGGTTACGGTTAGTAAATCCAATAACCGCTAACTGCTATAATCGCTAGGCGGTTATAGCGGTTAGGCGATTAGCGGTTAATATGGTTAAGCAGTTAAGTGGTTAGCAGTTAGCGGTTTAACGGTTAGCGGTTAAACCGCCCGCATTGGCATCCCTACTGCCGTCCTCCTTGGCCGAAGCGCATTCATGTACTCACTGACTTTTTTTGCCTTAATCACCACCCAATTGCAAATAATTATGTTTTGCTCTTAATTCCTGCTTGGCCGGTCGATCTTTACTCATTCAATTGAACCGATCCAACTGGGACTCGATCTCTGTTTGGATTTAACCAAGTTAGAGACTACGTACACCACTTTCTAGATCTATATGGTCGGATTATATATTATATTTATAATAATGGATCAACCATTCATTAATTAATTAACTTGAAAAAAAAAAAAAAAAAAAAACAAACAAACAAACAAATTAAGGAAGAGACCTCGTACCACTTTCTGGATGTATGTGGTTGGAGTGTTTCCTTCCGTCAACTTGATGCAATCCAAATAAGACCCCAAAAGGAAGAGACCTCGTACCTCTTTCGGGCTGTATGTGGTTGGAGTGGAGTACTTCCTTCGGTTAACTTGACGAAATCAAAATAAGGTATCAATTATTTACATTTATTTTTTCCTAATAGTCAATCATTTACTGAAAAAGTACCCAGCTTACAATTCGGTATAGTAATTAGGAACGATTTCTTTACTTTTTTTTTTTTTTTCCCTTTTTGGATAAATAAAAATTTATTAAAGAAACTCAAAAAAACACTTCTTCAAAACAAGACAGCTTAATAGAGAAAAAAAACAAAAAAAATTTCAAAACTCAGCTAAAGATCAATTAAGAGAAGAATCACGAACACCTCTATTGAATTTGGATTTAACCCAACATTTAACCTCCAAACAATTCACCTTGTTGAAAATAAGGTTGTATATTGAATCACACAGAATAATGTACATAATAGACTTATATGTATAGGCTAATAATACAGACATTATATGTACATAACCAATATGAAACAACACCACACATAATCTAACACTAAAATATCTTTTTCTCTTTTGGAACAAACTAGCTAGCATTTTTCTCTTACCATAGAACATACAATCCTTAATTTGAGGATTAAAATTGCTAGTAATTCATGCAATAAATATGACAAAATTTTTAGATCCCGACCACTTATACAAGCAAAAGTTGAACTGCCTGCCACCTGGTTGGACAAGTAGGTGAATATGAATGCCGGGGAAAATTATATATATTTGAACTTTGGTTTCATAAGAGGTAGGTTGGACTGAAACCAAACCATTATCCTATAATGTTAACTTCCTGATATACCAGAACCCACAAGTTGCTTATACCTACTCCTTCGTTTTCGCAGATGCATCGTTTCATGCATGCATGTTGATGATGATCATCTGCTTCCTTCCCTAAGTACATACACCTAATCATCAGCATCAATATATCCTTTCTTCAATGCTCTCCAAAATTTCTATCGTCATCTTTCATATTTTCCTATCTCTAACATTTCACCCTTCAGAAGCACAAACATGGGTGAAAGCCGGGTACTGGTATTCTGCCGCACGATTCCCCGTTTCTGACATAAACTCAAAGCTCTTTACTCACCTTTTTTGTGCTTTTGCCGGCATTAACTGTTCAACCTACGAGCTATCCTTCTCCTCCACTAGTCAGCAGTACTACTTCTCCAACTTCACCGCCACTGTAAAACAAAAGAACCCATCAATCAACACCCGACTTTCCGTCGGAAGTTCAATTAACGCAAACTCTTCAATATTCTTGTCACTCATGGCCAACAGCTCTGCTAACAGAAAGTCTTTCATTGACTCTTCAATAAAAACAGCCAGGCTCTATGGCTTTCAGGGCATAGACTTGAGCTGGGTTTGGCCTAATACGAGCTCTAATGCGACCAACATGGCCACCCTCTTGGAACTTGGAAGAGTGTCGAGTGGCTCTAGAGTGTCTAACAACTCTAGCCAGCCACGGCTGATCTTGACGGCTGCAGCTCATTACTCACCTGCAAATTTTGTGCCTGCTGATCCTTCTATTTCTTAACCGGTGGAATCATTGCAAAACAACTTGGATTGGTTAAATATTGTGGCTTATCACTACTAGTCACCATTTTTGGCAAATTTTATGCTCCTGGTTGCAGCTTTGCGTGATCCCAAGTCTCATGCCGATACCGATGATGGTATTGTTAAATTACCATTTATTCTAAAGTTTACGCTAACAAGAATAGATAAATTTAATTAGTTAATTTATGTTTTAACGCTTCCTTCACGTGCATTCTTAAACTTTCCGTTAAATCTGTTAGAATTTATAATCAAATTTGATTATTTAAGTAATCAGATTTCCATTATTTTGTATTCTCTTCACCTATAACAGTTTTCTTACAAATGGAGATCATTTGTGTTGTAATTTATCATCAATTAATAAGTGCAAAATATAGTCCTATTGGGCTCTACCCTAGAGGTAAAGTGCCGAATACTAGATCACCTGTAAAGTCATGTGCCTCTATTTTCTCATTTTATTCCGCTTTCATATCTAATTTTCCATAAAATTATGTTTTTCTTCAAAATCACTACTTTGTTGAGTATATATGTGATTCTAAAAGAATAGAGTCCCACATTGAAAATATGTTAGAATTTTGGGTTGTGTGGTGTCTCAACATGTTATATATAGACTTATTAAACGGCTCCCCACTACCAAAAAAAAAAAAAAAAACCCCATTTGGTGACGTGTGTACAGTACCCATTTTTGAAAACGACACAAAATGGTGACGTTTTTTGAATAAAACAACACCCCAATTAAGGGGTGTCATTTGAACAGTGACACGTCACTAATTAGTGACGTGTGAACAGTAACACATCACTAATTAGTGATGTGTGAACAGTAACACATCACTATTAGTGACTTGTGAACAGTGACACGTCAATTAGTGACGTTTGGGTACCCTTCAGATTTTTTTTTTTTTTGATTTAGTTTATTTTAGTCTAGCTTTTAATTTTATTTATTTATTTTAGTTATTTTATATGTGTGTGTGTGTGTGTGTGTAAAAATGGGGGTATTTAAGAGGAAAGACAAAAAAGTGCTAACATGTGACTATTTTTCCATCCAATATTTTAACTGTTGTTGCTAATATATTAGCAAGGTTTAGTGATATCGTTATTTGGAATGTTTTTGGCCAAAAAAGCATCCCTATTGATTTCGCAACGCTTGATTAGGGACATTTGAAACACATCGGGTAGGATGGCAACTAGAATATAATTTTTGGCCATTTTTAGTGAAAAACGCCTCTAAAAGGGGGCATTTAAAGCAAAGCTCCCCCTTTTTAAAAAGGGGGCACTTGGCTGTGGGCAAGCGTCCCTTTTCTAAAAGGGGGCGCTAGCCAGGTAAGCGTCCCCTTTTTTAATAGAGGGTGCCAATCGGGCAAGCTCCCCCTTTTGGAATTGGGGGCGTTTGCACAATTGTAAGCGCCCCCAATATTTAATACATGAGAAAAAAAAAATTCCCTGTTTTAATTGTGTTTTATTATTTTTTTTTCCTTTTTGAAAAACTTGATAACAAATCCAAAATTCAATATTATGAATCAAAATTATATTCCCATCATTCGTCTGATCATGCTTTCCGGCAAACTTCCTCAGCATAATCGCTTCAAGGATCGATGGAAGTGTGTCCTCGTCACGTTTAAAGTACTTCTCTATTCGCATTTTCAGCTCTGAGGACAAAAAACTTACAGATTAAATCTCAAAAAATTCAACTTGATCTCAAAACCTAGCAACAAAAACACAAATCCACAATGTTTCCAAAAAACCTAGAAGCCCCATAATGTACCCATCAACACAATTTCCACAACTAAACACACAAAAGAAGATCTGGGAAGTCCATAAAGTACCCATCTAAGAACAAACAGAATAAACCCCCAAAACCTATAGTAAATTTCAAGAGATTCATGAAAAAAAAAAAAAAAAAAAAAACCTGAAATTGTCATCGATGAAAAGAGAACAACGGATTGAGGTAGAGAAGGTTGAGCCGTCGAGAGTAGAGGGAGATTGAAACTGAGACAGTGAGATATTGTGAGAGGAGACGGTGGTGAGAGAGTGAGAGGAAAAACCAGCGAAGTAGGCTGAAAGTGAGAGGATGAGAGGAGAGGGCAGCGAGGGAGATGAGAGTGAAAGGCTGAGAAGAGAGAACTGAGAATTGAGAGAGGAAGTGAGGAAGATGACTTGCAGAGGCGACGTCGGCGTGCGTGAGAGACAGGGACGAGCGTGAGTGAGGTTTAGGCCAAGATCAATGAAAGTGATGAATTTATACCATTTCAAAACTACTCGTTTTTTTGTAAGAAATGAATGGTTAAAAAATTTGTTCATGTGTAAAACGAGTTCAAAAAAAAAAAAAAAATTGGGGCGCCTGTAGAAAGCACCCCGACTTAAGGGCGCTTGGCTAGGCAAGTGCCCCTACTTAGGGGCGCCTGCCCAGAAGACACCCCTAATTTACTAAATTGGGACGTTCTCGATTGGAACGCCCCATTTTATGGGGGAGTTTTTATGCACAAGCATTGCTGATTTTATTTTGGGTCGTTTATACATTCAAACATGCCTATATAGAGATGTTTTATTAAAGTGCCCCTATTCCAAGCGTCAGTAAACCCTGTTTTTTTTTTTTTTAATTTCTGTGTATAGTGTTATTTTCGACACGGATGCACTGGTAGTTTGAGATATGTTAAGCCACTTTTCATCCATTTTAATAGTTGTTGTCGATAGAGTGGCATTTTTGACATGGGTGGTAGTTTAAGATATTTAAATGGAGACCTGTTATTCTTACATCTCCCTTCAATTTCTTTTTTTATATCAATCTACCATTCGATATGTAAGATCAACATCCAAATGGTGGCCGGATTTGGAAAAAAAAAATGTGAATAGAGATGGATGAGAGATAGAAAAATAGCATTTCCATAAATGCCACTAGTTAAAGTTTACACATGCAAAGTGAAAAAGTGGTGGTAGTGAAAAAGAAGGTCGATTTGTAGAGAGAACGATGTATCATGACATTAACATGTAATGAAGAAAACTGTAAGAACATGCATGCATGACATTATTTTTCATTCATCGGAGAACATTCCATTATTTTCCCAGTAGCATATATGTAGCAGGATGGTTATGACATGTTTCCATCTCATATATGATGATCATTTTAGGTTCAGTTCAAGGGGTGGATAAGGGGTTCGTAATTAACGGGAATCAGAACGTACGAGAATCAACACAAAAAATGGGGATTGTTAGTGATCGTTTTGGTTATAAGTAGGGTCCAATCCATTTAAAGCTTGCTCCAGCCCAAGTTAACGGCCAAAATCATTCACAGCCCAGCTGCCACTAGCAGCCGCATGCTGCTGCCGTCCTCTGCCTCCGGCCACCAGATTCAGGCGACTTTTCTGGCGACAAAAAAAAATCATCCTTTTTTTTTTAAAAAAAAAAAAAAAAATTCAAGTTTACACCTTGAGTTTAAAGAGGATGTTAAGAATATTATTCTCTAGTTATTTCTTTCCTTATGTATTCTAGGGTTTCCTTAGTTTACTAGGTTTATCCTAAGTTTACTTGCATATCACTCATAGTCTATTTATAAATATAGGTTTACTTCCTTAGTTTACTACATTACTCAATACAATGTAGTCTATTATATGCTTTCACTCTCTCTCTTCTCTCTCACATTCTTCCGCTCTCTAATATATTCAACAATATATTTAATAAAAATTAAGGGTAAATTTGAATTTTTTAAAGAAAGTTAAGGGTATAAAGGTCATTTAACGTTTAAAATATGACGGATAGGTCAATTGATTCAAATTGAAAGTTCAGTGATTCAAATTGAGCTAGCGTTTTCAAATTTTAGAAGTGTCTTTTCAAAACGCGCGGTAGCTCAGGGTTTAAAGTAAAATTTTCCTAATAATTAATCATTAATTATCTTTTGCTCTCCCTGCTTTTCGCCAGTCGGTTGATCTTTACTCATTCAGTTGAACTCATCCAACCGGGACTCCATCTCTATGTTTGGATTTAACCGAAGGATGAGACTACGTACGTACACCACTTTCTGGCTGTATGTGGTCGGAGTATTATAATTACATCATACCACTTTTTGGCATATATGGTTGGAGTATTATCAGTCAACTTGATGAAAACCAAATAATGGGTCATGTGTCAATCATTTCCTTAAAAAAACCTCGTACTACTTTCTGGCTCTATGTCGTTGGAGTTTTATTTTCAGTAACTTGTTTTTTTTATTTTTTATTTATTCCTAATAGTCAATCATTTACTTAAAAAATACCCAGGTTAAAATTCTGTAGTTAACTAGGAACGATTAATTTACCCTTCTTTTTCATTTTTGGATAAAAAAAAAAAAAAAAAAAAAAACTTCTTAGAAAAATGCAAGACCGCCTAAAAGTTAAAGCGTAAACAAGTACCTAGAATGAGATAACAATAAACCTAAAAGATTAGGTTAAAAAAAAGAAAAAAAAACTCAGCTAAAGACCAATTAAGAGAAGAATCATGTATTGAATTTGGATCCGACCCAACATATAACCTCCAAAAAAATGTTCCTGGAATATCTTTTTTCTCTTTTGGAACAAACTAGCATTTGTCTGGCACCATGCACATATATATATAGAACATACCTTCAATTTGAGGACTTCGATTGCCAACAATTTAAACAACAAATATGAGAAAATTCTTAGAATCAGACCACTTATACGGCTATACAAGTAAATTTAAATTTTGAGCTGCTTGCCACCTAATCTTCTCGATTATTTTGGGGTCTTCTCAAACAAATTTTCTCGATTATTTGCTGTTTTCTCTTTTTAATTTCGAATTGTGTTCTTTTACTTCACTGGTAATTAATGTGGGTTCAGGGGTCGGATTCATAGAAAGAGTCGCCATTGTTTTGACAAGGTGCCCATTCTCTTCATTACCGTCCATTGCTTTTTCAGTGCGCCAAGAACAAATTCGATTCTGGAAATAATGCAATTTCAGACAAACAAACAAACAAAAAAAGAGGATTGCATTTTCTTTTTTGGAATCTTTGGGGCCAACTCTGCAAAAGCAGATACTAAAAGTTGGTTAATTTAGAAGATAGAAGGAATCCTGCTTTCTCCAAGCCTATCTATAAGAAGATAGAAGGATAGTACTCTTGTTCGTATGTTCGGGCCAAGCATATGAAAGAAAATATCATTTGTTTTTGTCTTCAATTTTTTTGCTGTGAAAGTAAGATTTAATGAGTATAGGCGTGTAACTGTTAAAAGGGTTAGAGCCTCATATTAAAAAAGGTCACGTGTGTAGTTAATGTAGTATCGTTGGACCATTCAGATTGATGGTTCAATGGCTTCAGAAAATTTTTAAAGTGATTAGGTATACAGTAAAACATGGACTCAAATCTTGCAATGAAATTTTTTTATGCTAGATTAGTGTAAAATACATTGGTTACTATGATGCCTTGGTAGGAGTGTGTCAAGTTATGGCTTAGTAAGACTTGAGAGAGCACTTGCGGTCTCATTGTCTAGGCCCTTACTATGCGGCTCTTAATGGGTAGGAATTACTTTAGTTACTCCAAAGTAAAATAATCATAGTTGGTCTCTCCCGCCATCCTTTTAATTAAGGGGGAGAAAAAAAAAAACATATAGCATAGTTGAGCTTTAATTCATATACTTAATGAGAGTTGATAGACTATGAACAAAAGATTTCTGACCATATGATATGATTTCTGACACTTCATTATCTTCTTTATATTCTTGTTATCATTAAAAATAGTTGACAAGCTATATATAAACAATTCCCTATATATATCATTTCAAAAAAAAATTCCATATATATATATATATATATATATATATATATATATATATATTACACCTACTATATATTTAGACTAATCTAATCATCCATAGCTATATTTAACAATCATCAAAAGCTGTCCAAAAGCTTGGGCAGACATAAACTAACCATCATGCAATTGATGAAAGCAGAATTATAAAGATGTTTCAACATCTTTAGTAATGAAGCGATGCAAATGTTATGGACTTTTGTTGTATTGTACATACAACGTATAGTAGTTTTATTTACAATATGAAATGATTCAAATGAAATTGAGAGTATCTCTTTAGAGCATATAGGAGGATAATATTGTCTTTTGAAGACATATTTATTATTCTAAATGCACTAGTTAAATTGATACTCTTCATTTAAAATGGAGAGGATCCGTTTCCATCAGATGCCTCTTAGAATCGTGGATTTGCCAAAGAATTAATTAATACAATCTTTATTGACATGCACCATCTTATACGTAATTTTATTGCATTCGTAACATTATATTATCATCTAAGAAATAATAATACCATTAACTCCAAAGAGGACAAAAAAATAAATAAATAAATAAATTTACTTATTATTGGGTCCCATGCATGCACGTCATGCACAGGTGGAAGCGAGGCGCGCGTCAGCTGCAGATTCCTATTAAGTTATTAATGAAATAAATCAGATAATTTACTCCAAGAGGGGAAGGAGAAGGGCTATATATATCTCAAAACACCAAGGTATCAATATCTCATTCTCATAGCTAGAAAGCAAGCAAGAGTATATTGCCTCGCTTCACTTCCCTAATTTCCTTCAATGGCTACGCCTTTCGTGAAAGCCGCATTCCTTTTCTCGGAATCCTTTAAGGAACCGATGCCCCAGGGTGGCTTCACCCATATTTATCTCTGCATAGACCTCAGCAGCGGCTACGAGGAGATCAATTCTAGCACAAGGTCGGACCAGATCACGGCCTTTGCCAGAACTGCGCGTCAAAGTTACACAGGGGTTAAATTTCTTTTATCCATCGGTGGGGTTCCTTCAATCTTCGGTGAAGGAAGACTGATACATTTACTCATAAATCTACTCAAGAAGCTGCCCTTGGACGGCCTTGACCTCCGCTGGCTGTATCCCGCCACCCACCAGGAAATGATCATATTTGGCGTCCTGCTCGCTGAAATGAGAAAAGCCTTGCCGCCCTCGCAGCTTCTAACCGCAACTGTCTTTTACTCTCCACGCTATCGGCCGCACGTGGAATATCCCATTCAGGCTATCGTTGCGAACTGTGACTGGATCAACGTAATGGCCTTCGACCTGTATACCCCTGATTCGTCACCCAAGTTGACTGCACCGCCTGCTCCGTTGTACAATAAACGTAACGCTGTACTTAGCGGGGACTACGGCGTCACAGCTTGGATCGATGCAGGTGTGCCGCCCAACAAACTAGTCTTCGGCCTTCCATTTTATGGCCACAGTTGGAGTCTGGTAAATCTTGCTAACAATGGATTATTCTCACCGGCTGAGGGAGCGGCGACTGAAGTAAGTGACCCGATACCTTATAGCAGAATACTGAATTTTATAAAACAAACCCGCGCTACACCAAAGTTTGATCCCTCGTATGTCACACACTATTGCTCTGCTGGGAAGACATGGATTGGTTATGATGGTATGCTGAGCATCCCTATTAAGGTTAGATATGCCAAGGAAACAAAGGGATTGCTTGGTTACTTTGCATGGCATGTGGAAGACGACACTGCTGACTGGACTCTTTCAAAAGAAGGTTAGCACGTAACTGCATGTCTCATAATTTGATAAATTACTATTTCTCTTTAGATTGATCTAGTCTTCATATATATCGTAACTCGTTATTCTTATTGCTTTTGCAGCATCTAAAGCATGGGATAATATTGCACGTGAATGATGATCGGTAGAAGCTTTTATCATCAATATTAAGGCCAATAATCAGATATGTCGTACGTGTTTAATTAGAAGCTTGTGTTATCTATATATATATATCCACAATAACTCCAATTATCAGGTGTGTCGTAATTCTAATAATAAACACACGGTACCCGCGTGTATTTGTAACATATAGAAGTTTGTATTATCAACAATAACGCCAAGTATTATCATATATGTTGTGTTGGAAGGCCAATAATCGGATGTGCTGCATGTGTTCTTTGATATATATAAAAGGTCAATATGTATTTTCTTGTATCATGCATGTTTCATACGACATGCGTTACAGGTTAGCTTTCCATATGAAAGAAGTAAAAAACAATTTGAACTTTTTTATTAAAAAATAAATAAAAACACTAAAACATTTAGAAGCCTACAAAAAGGTAAAATCCAAAGTCATATATTCTAAATTTGGATAGATGTAAAATACATACTAAAGCAGACATAAATGGTGTAAAGTTTAACTTAATGATTTGGCTAGGGTCTTAGCTGGAGCTTCAATATATTCCTAACACATAAAAGGTCACACGGAGGGATTTAGTTGAATCATGTTAAATCATCACTACTTAATTATTCCAAATGTTTAAGTTAATATATAGGAATTGGTGAATCTTATTATTTAGTTAATTAATATTTTAGTAATTTGCTAAAATATTCCACATCTCAGGCGTATGAGCTGTGGAAATCAGGCAAAGGCACGGAATTTATGGATCCATCTTTGGATGATAAACTTTCATAATGTAAACTAATAAGAGGCCTGCATATAGCTCTTTTGTGCGTTCAGGAAAATGCAGCTGATAGGCCATCCATATTGGAGGTTTCTTCATTGTTAAAAAGTGAAATGGTTGCTCTGAGAATTCAAAAAGTGCTTGCTTTTTCTACAAAAAGAACACAAGAAGAGGAAAATAAATCTGAGTTGCCGCCAGAAATTTTTCCCGTTAATGATGCAACAATTTCTCAATTTGTAGCCCCGATAATTAATCCAGCATGGAGGCCTTTCTGAAATGTAGTTTCATAGTGAGGAAAAACAAATTTCCGCAGTTGCAGACTTTTTGGTGACATCTATAAAATTTTCACAATTTTACATGTGGACGTGTGAGTTCATGGCTCAACAAGTATAATATCCTGGCCTTAATTTTCAAAAGGTGTGAGCCTCATTACCATTCAAAAATTCCTTTTTCTATGCTTGTAAAGTAGCAATAATCACAATGCATGATTTTCAAAAAAGTTTGTTTATAAAATGTTATAGCCATTTTGCAAGCCACTCGTATTAGAGAGAGAGTTTATACATACTAGGTAGTAAAATCAAACTTTATTTTCCTCTGCATTTTCTTTTCTACATATATAACTTCCAACTCTATAATATGAAGCGAGTCAAACAGTTTATATCATGTTATAATATAAAAAACAGTTTAATAACAACGCATACATATCATATAGCTTGTGCATGTACCACATAAACATTTACTTATAACATTCTTTACATATTTTGTTAGCCATATTTCACCCGCCTAATCATTGGATTTGCTAAGCGTATCATTCTCACTTAATCGTCGAAGTTTGTTAAGTGTATACGTCCCCCCCCAAACTAATATTCTCTCCCCCTTCTAGCATCAAGGGTGTTGAGTATATTATCTCACAAAGTTAGGATTTCGGTTCATATGAGGCAAGATTAAAAAATAGTTGAACAAAAGTTAAGTAAAATTATTAAAAATATAGCTAACAAAATAATTAAATAATTTAACAAAAGGAAGTCTATCTGTCTTAACAAACATTCATTATTTACACAACCACCAAATTATATTAGGCATTTATGAGGAGTAATGCTAAATATATGTCTTCCTTTTGTCTCATTCGTGTTTTGTCGAAATTAATATGGTTTTCAAAATTATCATTGAATTTGTAATTAATTACTATTAGATTTTGATCTAATGGTAATTTTAAAAGGCACATCAATTTTGAGGAACACAAGGAAAACTTGTAGCATAAATATAATGTGTTGAAACCCTGGAAGTTTGTATAAAACCTTCGACAACTCTTGGAACACAGCAAAAAGATGTGCAGAAACCTCTCCAATATTTAATCACCCAAAATTACTCATTTCTCCACCACTCATTGATTCCACCAACTAACCCACTCCATCTCATTTCTAGTAGAGACATGCTATTGGTCCTCTCCATTGGTTATCACCTGGCCAACTCTTGCAAATATACAAATCATGAGGGCAAACTGAAACCACAAGCTAGAAACAATATTGCTGAGATGCAATCTGAACAAAACTCTACTAATTAAATTTACCATCCTATCCAGCATTTGTAAGTTAAAAAAAGGGATTGAGCAAAAAATATCAACAGAAAAACAATGAACAGCGCGCAAAGTACACTTCAATAATAACTTAGCTAGCTATCAACATTATAAGATATGATTGTTGTTGACATTAAAGACGAAAAAGTCACACAATGATTAAAAACTAAAAACATGATTTTCCGCAACATAATAAGGCTGTCTCTAAACTCACAAGACCAAAACAATGGTCTTCAGTCTTGACCTATCTCTTTTCTAAACCCCCTTCGAATCTTTATATATATGAGAAATGTTATACTTACCAAAATGTTTTTTAAAAAGTTGGTTCTCAAGTGATGTGTCACCATCTTGAAAAATGATGACACATTTTTTAAAATAATAAATTTCATAAAATGATGACACATCATTTAGGAACCAATATATAGAAAGAAAAATTGAGAAGTGTAACATTTTCAAAGTAATATATAGTTTATTCATTAAGCTTTGCAAATGAAGCTTAAAATCGGAACACATCAAGTGCTGCCATAACCCTTTCCCTACCAACATTGTGATATATAAATGATGCCGGGCAAAACTAAGAATGCTTTGACAGCGTATGATAGCAGCAGAAACTAAGAATTGAAGATTGAAAAGGGAATTCAGGAAAAGAGAAAATAACAAATAGGGAAGAGAAAGACCCTAATTGCCCTAAATCAGCAAACAGAGAAATAATTCTGAAAGACTTAAATTTAATTGATAGTTCAAACTAAATTGAAAAATAACAAAGACTAGGTGCCGGAAGAGAGAAAATAACCAATAGGGAAGAGAAAGATCCTAATTGCCCCAAATAAGCAAACATAAAAATAATTCTGAAAGATTTAAATTTAATTGATAGTTCTAATTGAATTGAAAAATAACAAAGACTAGATACATTTACATAGTCTAAACACCTCCTAATTTAATACGGAAAATGAAAACAAATCCTAATGGAAAAGGAAAAACCCAATCTTTATTTAAAATGAAACTTAAAGCACACATACTTAATTAAAATAACAATTTTCTCAAATTTTTCGTGCATCAAACTTAAAGAATGATAGGCTCATGGAAGTCATTTCTTAAAGCACTTGTGAGTAAATAATAGAATTTTATTTTATTGTGTTTACTTGGTTTATTCCATTAATATTTGGTACGATATATTTGTACATGTAAATTTTGGCTACATCAAGGAAATGAAAAGAAACTAGAATATAAAGGAGTAGCCGAAATTAGAACATTTGAATAAATGATGAATACTATGATTGTCAATTTTTAGGCTATCTACCAAAGTATGTAGGGAAGCCATTATTTTGTTTGTCACATTTATAAGCATTGTTTGGAAAACCTCAAAGTGTGAGAGTATTTGACAAATGTTATGTTACCCAAACCTAAAATGAGGAAACTTGGTTTTAAAACATATGATTATGATTTTATTGGTTTTGCTTGTAATAGTTCATGCTATAGATTTCTTATTATCAAGAGTGATGTTTTAGATTACAATACTATTATTGAATCTAAAAATGCTATTTTCCTTGAGCATGTGTTTCTTTTAAAAAATAAGGAAAAATTATTTCATGAATTTTATGTTGCTTCTAATAAATTGTTGATGATCTGTAAGAATTGAGATGAAGCAAGGGAGCTAGAACGGAAGGAATCTCGGTAATGATTTTATTGCTTATATTGTTGATGATGATTTAACATATTATGATGAAGCAATTAAATCTCTATTTGATGCATTTTTTTTGGTTAGAAGCTATAAATAATGAATTATAATAAATTATGTCTAACCATGCTTGGGAACTCTTTGAGTGTCTAACCTAAGACCAAATCAATTGGTTATGTATAGGTGTTTAAGAAGAAGCTTAAACCGGATGATACAAAAGATAAGTACATGGTAGACTTGGTAGCTAAAAGCTACAAGTAAATGCAAGATGTTGATTATTTGATACTTATTTTTCGGTTACTAAAATTTTATCTATTGGAATGTTATTTGCCATTGCTTATATATAAATTTGTTGAACATCAAATGGATGTCAAAGTTGCTTTCTAAATGACGAAGAGTTTATATGGAGCAGCTCGAGGGACTGGTAATTCCCGGTCAAGACTATAAAGTGCACAAAATGGTGAAATTCTTGTATGGATTAAAGTAAGCTCCTAAAAAGTGGCATGAAAAGTTTGAAAAGGTGATGTTGTTTAATGCATATTTGATTAATGGTGCAAGTAAATGCATAACAAGTTTTACAATAATGAATGTGTCATTATTTGTTTTTGATATATTGATGACTTGTTTATGTTTTGAACTAACATTAATGTTGTGCATGAAGCTAGATTATTTCTTGCGTCTAATTTTGATATGAAAAACATAGTAAAGTTAATGTCATGTTGGACATTAAAATTATTAAAGATAATAATTGCATTATTTTATCTAACACATATTATGTTGAAAAGATGCTTGAAAGATTTGAACACTTTTATTATCCACCTATGTCTACACCAAATGATTCAAAAATATACTTAGTTAAGAATAATGGTGATGGTGATTTTATAAGAAAAAATATGTATAAATCATTCGTAGCTATATATTTTTACAAATTGACCATGCCCTGCTATTGCATTTGTTGTTAGCAAATTGAGTAAATATATTCATAATCATGGTATTGAGCATTGTGATACTATCTTTAAATTGTTGAGATTCTTAAAGGGCACAATTAATTTTGTTTTGTCGTATTGTGATTATCCTGTTATATTGAAAGATTATTGTGATGCTAACTGCATTTTTGATTCAGATGAGCAAAGCATACTAATGGCTATTATGTGTTTACTCAGGCTGGATGAGCTATCTCTTGAAAGTACTCAAAGCAAACTTGCACACCAAGGTTTACTATGGAGCTAGAGTTAGTTGCCTTGGAGAAGACAGGAACTGAAGAAAATAGCCGATGAGCCTATTGATAAATTAATTTACTTTTATATGCTAATTCAATTCCACCTGTGACACCGGTATATGTCCATGGACTTTATGAGGTCATAAAAGAATTCTGCAGATTCTTTGACAAAGCCACTAGCAAGAAGGCTAGTGAGAGAAGCATCGAGGGAGATAGGACTGATACCCAAATTATAATATTGTGATTGATACCCAACCTCTGCGATTGGAGATCCCATGAATGAGATTTAATGGGAAATGAAGTCACATGTGATCACAGTATGATACTATCAATTTATGTTTATTAACTATCTTGTTGAGAAGATTAGTGATGAGTCAATTCCTATAATGTAAGACAGTACAAGATGCAGAGTAATTAAGGATGAGCTTAAAGCTCTTAATGGATCTATAGTCCCTACCTGTTGGCCTGGAGTGTCCTTGCACACACTCCTAATAGATACCACCTATATAAGTGTGGAAGTGCTATCTCCTATGAAACTTTTGTAGGTCTCTAGAGCGTTCATGAAAGTCATTTCTATGGTATAAAAGGTGCAGAGTGAGTGATGATGAGTTTACAACTCTTAATAGCTTCATAGTCCCTATATGTTGAGATGGAGTTTTCTCTGGACACATTCTTGATGAATGCCACTTATGTGAGTGTGGAGGTGGTGCCGCCTCCTATGCGACTTTGGCAAGTATCTAGAACACTCATGAAACCCAAAGGCGCATAACATGTATAAGGCACCAACCCGCTATAGAACAACCCAATTTTTTTTTATTTTTTATTTGATTTAAATTTGTTTTGGAGAAAGTTATGTGGGTGATGAGTTTGGTCAACTTGTGGATTGGGTTAAAAGAGTCAAACTCTACCAAGATTCATTAAGTTCCTACTTGTTTATCCTAGATGCGGTTAAAACCTTCGGGTACCACATCGATGCATACTTTGAATCTCACTCTATTTTAATGTTTGTAACATGTGGGGGATTGTTGTAATATGTGTGTTACAAACTATTATTTTTTTCATAAGCTCTTTTATTCTTTGTTTAATATCTCCTAGTGTTTTTTTTTTTTTCTTAAAAATAATTTTTTGACTATTGATCATTAAAGGCTATTATGTTTTCCATACGTTTTTTGACCATGAGTTGTTAAACCCATTGATTTTTCTTTACCTTTTGGCCTTAAAAAAATGAAGTGGCCTGGAACTGTAACAGATTTGATTGATGTGAGGAAAAAAATGTTTTAAATGAAAAAGTGAAAAAAAAAAAAAAAAAATTGTTTTGTAGTGATTTTTTTTATTTGAATGGTAATAAAAAGTGATTGATATGATTTAAAAAATAAGAATGTTGGATGTTAATTTTTAGATGAATAGTAGAAGGCCATCGGCAAACATAGCCTAGAGGTTTTGAGAATCTAGTCATGATTTAATGTAACGTGACTTAGTGGGCTGCAACGAATAACAACAATAAGGAACATATAGTTATTTCTAGATCTTGATTCTATCAAGTAATCTAATAAATCTTTTTTAAAACGTTAGATACTTTATAAGTTTTGAAGGAAAACAGAAGAACGCTAAACTCTGAGGCTTTTTACTGAACAAAACTCATATATAATCAACAACTACGTTCTAGGGTCTATAAAACATGTATATGTAGGCCCCCAAACCCTCAACCTAATAATAATACGAAATAAAGTTGGAATCAGCAAAACTGTGCGGTGCGTCTGCAATCTCGTCCGGACGGGATTGTGGACGAGCTTCTCTGTGACTCTCAGTGATCTCTCATCTGCAATCTCGTCCGAACGAGGTTATGGACGAGCCTCTCTGGTTGTTCCTCGGCTACAATCTCGTCCGGACGAGATTGCATGAGAACAATTCTACCTAGCTTTGTAGTCTTCTCTTTATAGCCTGGTTTGACCTAATAAACATTGGAATTAGCTGAAGTACCTCGTATCATATGACTTTTTAGATATTTGCATTAGCTTTCCAACGCCACAAAAACCTGCGCCAATCTGAGGTATGAATCTCTAGATATAACATTTTTATTTGGACTCATCAAGTACGAATCATTGCTCTTCTTTATGAAATCTTTAATTAACTTTCTGGTCTATATAATGATTTCTAAAAACTAGAGCTACGAAAATAGAAAAGATTGGCCATATATAGGACAAAGCTGTAGTTGGGTGCTATAGGGCATTTAATTAATTGTAAGGTACAATTAGGTATTGGTCATGTCTCAAAATAATATATATTTATTAGACACGTGGTATGATCTGGTTGAATATTGAGGACGCAGTCGCATTCCACTGGATCAGAAAGAGACTCCAACGAGCAAAAGATGGGAAGAAAAAGCTGATCAAATTAGTAGTGTTTTGATAATCATGCATATACATACACTGTAATACCTCATTTAAAATTATCTGATGAAACGTGTGTATCTGCTTTTAAAGATTTGTTGGATGAAAATTGTCGTCGAAGCTATTGACGAAGGCTGCAGTTTTTATGGGTAGGTCTTGGTAGATATATCTTGATAGCTACCCATTGGGAATACATTAATCGTTCCATTGGGATACTTGAACATTCGGAATTCGGAAGATGGGTACAGTATCAAAGTTATTTATGGGGAAATCAGTTTGTTTATTTTATGAGATTACAATATATAATGTTAATTATAATTTGGGTGTTGGTTTATAATTCAAGATTTATTTAATAAATGTATATATTTATTTCAGTGCATTATAAAGGAGTAGCTCAATCAGTTGGAAACCATGACTCATAAAGCGGAAGTCACAAGTTTGAATCTCCTTTCTCTTGTGCAAACATGTAAAAATAAATAAATTTCAAATGTTTGGCCTGTTCAACACGCCTTTCCTCTCATGTATGGCTTTGCACCGATAAGCTTGCTAATAGAAGCTGATGAGTTGAAGACAAAATTTTAGTTGAAAATTCATCGTTCAATTCCAGTGTCGTTGTATAAGCTTCCGGTCTAGGGTGGCCGAAGCCACCGCAGGCCAACGTAGGTGGTGTGGCCACCCCTTAGTCTTTTTTTAAATATTTTTTAATTTTTTATTATTTTTAAAATATAAATAATATTTTGCAATGCTTCATTACTAAATGCTACAGATGTTGAATCTGCTTCGTCCCATTAATTAATTGCATGTTTTTTTTTTTATGTCTGCATGACAAGACAATTGAGCTAGCATAGAGATCTTTTTCCACGGAGGTTTTTGTCTGTTGGTTCTTATGTCACTCAATAATCAATATGACAAGTTAAAGCTGTAATGCCTTCAAGCAAGAAAAAGCTTGTTACACTTGTGTAGGGCTCTAATCTAGCAGCGTATTCAATGTTGCTTGACAAGCTATGCATTTGAACTCAATATGATACATAGCTTGTCATGACAAGACAAGACAAGCATGATGTTGCATGACAAGCCATGTATTTGGACTCAATTAGAATGATTGAATAACACGTACTACAAAAGTCCAAACTTCTTTGCTCCCATTAAGTGCATGTTTTTTTTATGTCGGCACTAACAATCAAACTTGGTAGAATAAATCTTCTTCAGCCTATTTTTGGCTAGTGAGTATATGATCAAAATTTCTTTAAAAAATTTTAAAATTATAAATAGATATATATTTTATTAATATAAATAATAATAAAATACTTTTTATACTTTAAAAATAATAAAAATTTAAAATAATAAAAAATAAAAAATTATTTAAAAAAAGAAAAAAATTGAGGGATGGCTGAGAACCTTATAGGGAGTGATCCGGCCACCTCCAACCGCCAAACTAAAATAAATAAATTGTTTGATCAGTCAAGGTGCCAAACGATTTTTTTTTTTTTTTTTAGGTTGGAGGTGGCCAAATCATTTCTGTTGGACCATAGGGTGGTTTCATGTTATCGTTTCAACACACAAGAGCCCATCTCATTTATT